>CAKNYM010023156.1:0-10585 GCA_932195095.1 Andricus curvator | reverse complement strand
CCTAATTAAAAAGGAAAGTATTTTACGTTTTCCATGACGTAACAATACGAAGAATGAGCCCTAAATTTTACAGAAAAAAGAAATTAATATTGATGTCCATTATTGGCCTTAGTATGTAAAAATATATGATTTACCCAAAATTAATGTGCCAAAATGACCCTTGAACATTTTTTTTTATTTAATAATATCCAAGGTTAATGTTCTTGTACTGTTAATGAAGTTTTTTTACTATTGATTGAAGTAATTTCAAGTAATGAAAGAACTTTTATTTATAGTAATTACGAGTAAAAAAATAGAAGATTTAATTACATCAATTACTTGGAAAAAAAATTCCGTCGCGACTTCTAAATCTTTTTTAAAAAATAAAAAAAATATAGGGAATTATGTTTTCATGAATAGGAATGAAAGCTTACTCTTGCATTTTAAATAATCGAAATTTTCATTTTTTATTTCGCACCCTGTTATATATACCAATGCATAATATTATATATAATTTCACAATGCACATGTAAACTATTTTTGTATTTTATCATGCCAGAACATTTGTTAAAAAAATTCCGAAATGTTATAAAGTTTCAAACTTTAAAAAAAAAACTTATACCAAATGTTAGGGCTTCATTTTTTGAGTGAATTGTTTAATTTATTCACAATAAAATGCGAAAAATTCATTAAAATTTCAAAAATTATTATTAATTCAGCGAAGTTATTTTTATTACATTTTTTTTTAAATCTTACTGGGAATTAATTAAATTTGATAAAAAAAATTTAATTTTTGTGAATTTTTACTGATTATCAAAGCAAAGAGTCAGTGAAAAATTCAGTAATTATCAGTGGAGTTTAATATGTATCAAGTCCAATTTTATTAATTCGAATTTAGACTTCATACTCTCTTAAAAGGCTGATCAGAAAGTACGTTACTACTTAGGGGAAAAGTCGACAATATGTAAGACAACAGTTTTAACAAATCTGTTCGTTACAGTATAGTGTCTCATAAAATACTTAGTTTTTAATCAAATATTTTTTTAAATAATTATTTTATTATTTATATATTTCATTCATATAATTATTGAGTATTAATTTTTTAAATATTATTTTAAACAATATTACCATAACACATTAAATCTCCATACACATAGAGTGCGGAGATTTTGGTATTTAACATCAATATAAAATCATAAATAAAAAGAATTTATTGTGCATAATATATTTGCATCAGTGAGAAGTGTGTTACTGAAATAAATCAGTAAGAATTTCATTTATTAATTAGTGAATTTCCACGGATTGATCAGTGAAACACAGTTTACTGTAATTTCAGTAATTTTTAATACTCATAAATCAATAGAACATTACTGAAGTTTCAGTGAATGGTCACTGATTCCTAGTGAATTTTCACTGTCTTAAATAGTTAGGAGTATATCACTGATTTTTAGCGAAATTTCACTGATTCCAATTAAGAGAGTGCCAGATACTATTCTTTGAATGTGACTATTTCTTTTTAAAGATCATTGAATTGAAAATTTCTATTTTTGTTATTATTATTTCCATATAAGATAACAAGAAAATATATAAAAAATATAAAGAAATAAGTAGAGTGAAATATAAAAATAGAATATAAATAGAAGACATTTTCTATTATTATTATAATATTCATATCTTAAAATTAGAGTAATAAGAAAGGTTTTCAAAAACAAATTGCATAAAAATTGCACTGACATATCCTTAAAATATTCGCTTTGGAAGCGACAAAGGTTGAAAAAAAAACAATTTTTTCATATAAAAAAAATTCTTAGAATAACGAATATTTTGACTTGATTTAAATAAATTTAATAGTCAATTGCAATTAAAAAATTTGAATGAAATAAGAAATTGGCGAAAATTCCAACAGCAGGATTCGAGCCCAGACTTTTCGGTTAAAATTCCCCTTTAAAAAAAATTAATCTTGTTGGTTAAAATAAATAATCCTTTTTGGTCAATAATGCCACTGTTAGGTTGAAAATTAATCTGGGTTGGATCGGGATTCAAATGTTTTCTAAAAAATTATACTTTTTGGTTGTATTCAACTGTTTTTTATTTCAAATTGAAATCTTTTTCAGGGAAAAGTATTAAACATTACACTTTTGTTGAGAATTCATCTTTATTGGTTACAAACTTAACTACCTGTTTGAAATGTGAACTATATTGTTAAAAATTCATTTTTTTATTTGGTTCATATTTTTGGTTGAAAATTCTAATATTTGGTTAAAAATAGAACTATTTTTATAAAAATTTAACTATTTGGAAGAAAATTGTAATATTTTGCAAGAAAATTATCATTTTTGTAGAAGAGTTATATTTTCCGGTTGAAAATTCATCTTTTTTTTAGATAATTTACTTTTTGTCTTCAAATTCAACAACTTTGTTGAAAATGGATGTATTTTATGGAAAATGTGTCTTTTTGTCAGAACATTAATTTTCCTGGGGGAAAATCCATCTTTTTGGTTAAAAATGTATTTTCATTGTTAAAAATTCCTCTTTTTGGTTAAGATTTCAACAATTTTATTAAAAACTCGTCTTCTGCGTTTAATTCAACTAGTTGAAAATTTGTCTTTCGCAGAAAATTTATCTTCTATGGTGGAAAAGTGATCTTTCTTGGTCGAAAGTGAACTTTTTTTGTTGAAAATTCAACTGATCTGTTTGAAAATTCAACTGTTTTGTACCTAATTCGCCTTTTTCTCATAAAAATTAAAAAACTTTTTTGAAGAATCGTATTTTCCGTTAGAAGATTAATCTTTTATGTGGAAAAATCCATCTTTTTGGTTGAAAATTTAACTATTTGGTTACGGGTTAATCTTTTTTGATTGAAAATTCAACTACTTGGTTGAACTACTTTGTTAGCATTTTTTAAAGATTTACCTCATTGGTTGAAAATTTAACATTCTTGTTGAAAATTCGGCTTTTTTAGATAAAAACTAATTTTTGTATTTGAAAATTCAACTATTCTTTTTTAGTCCTTTTGAATGGAAAATTCATCTTTTATGCTAGAAAAGTCATACTTTTTGGGTGAAAACAAATTTTTTTGCAGAAAATTTAACTGTTTTCGAAAAATTTGTCTTTTTAGCTTGGAAATTCAACAATTTGGTTGAAACTTCAACTATTTTGGTGGAAATTCGTGTTTTTGGAAAAAAATTAATTTTGGAAAAAAAATTTAAAAACGTTAGCTTCAAAAAGTCGAATTTGACTTTACAATTCATCACTTTTGTTGAAAATCTTGAAATCCTAGTAACTTAAAGTATTTCATATTGAATCCAATATGGTATTTACATTCTGTAATTCCATCGAAAAAATTTTATTCCCCTATTATTCTCCTATTTTTGTTAAAAATCACTCTGTTCCCCCTGTTTTTAGAGAATTTTTGGCTACGTTATTTTTAGGGGGGGGGGGAGTGAGTCACACAAAATTAGGGTCATCAACTTGGGGGTGGGGGGTAAAATAGCCCAAAATTGCAAACGTAGTTTATGATTGATCCCTAAGTGTCATACCTAATCAACTGTTGGACGAAAACGCGTATGACCAGATGACTACTGGTATTAAACAGTGAACCTCACTGATTAAACCAGTGAATCTCACTGATTAAACCAGTGAACCTCACTGATTAAACCAGTGAACCTCACTGATTAAACCAGTAAACCTCAGTGATTAAGCCAATGAACCTAACTGATGAAACCCGTGACGGAAATCCACTAAGTGAACCAGTGAAACCTCATTGATCGTCAGTGACTGATCCATAAGTGTCATACCTGATCAACTGATGGACAACGCGTATGACCAGATGACTACTGGTACTAATTAATCAGTGAACCTCACTGGTTAAACCAGTGAATCTCCCTGAATAAACCAGTGAATCTCACTGATTAACCCAGTGAACCTCGTTGATTAAACCAGTGAATCTCACTGATTAAACCAGTGCACCTCACTGATTAAACCAGTGAACCTCACTGATTGAACCAGTGCACCCCACTGATTGAACCAGTGAACCTCACTGAATTAACCAGTAAACCTCACTGATTAAACCAATGAACCTAACTGATTAAACCCGTGACGGAATTCCACTAAGTGAACCAGTGAAACCTCATTGATCGTCAGTGTTTGATCCCTAAGTGTCATACCTAATCAACTGATGGATGACAACGCGTATGACCAGATGACTACTGGCACTAATTAACCAGTAAACCTCACTGATTAAACCAGTGAACCTCACTGGTTAAACCAATGAACCTCACTGATAAAACCAGTGAACCTCACTGATTATGCCAATGAACCTCACTGATTAAACCAGTGAATCTCACTGATTAAACCAGTGGACCTAACTGATTAAACCCGTAACGGAATTTCACTAAGTGAACCAGCGATACCTCATTGATTGTCAGTGACACACTTCTCCCTAGTTCAACCAATGGGAGTTTACTGGAAATCAGTGAGATTTCACTGGTTAATTTCAAGAGAGCAAACAAAATTCCGAAGAAAATGTGTGATCCTATAGGTGGCTCACGGTTTGTGTTTATTACCCCACTAGGCACTTTTCCTCATTTTATGGAGTCCCGATGATTCTAGAATATAGTTAGAGCCTAGATGCGTTATACCTTGGCACAGTGGGTGTCCGGTTGTTAAAGAAAGATTACCGGGAGGAGCTGAAAATACTCTCAGCTCAGTCTCACGATATGGCGAGTGTGGCAAATATGGCAAGTGTGGCAAATATGGCAAGTATGGCAAATATGGCCATGTCGTGTTACTTGATAATTGGGACACCATGTATTATCGCTTGCGTGCCATACGCCATACGCGGGGTGCAGTGTGTGATTGGATAGGCGGAGATGGGTCGCGCGAGATAGCTGACCCTAACTAAGGTAGAAACGGAGGGTATATCTCCGAGGACCATCTTCTCCATCTGCAGCAGCATTACCTATCTACGTCATGCTTGATGCATGGCGTGGGCGTTACTACCTTCGTACCAGGGGTTCTCATTTAATTACTATCTATCTATCTTTTACAAATTTAAGCTTTAAGGAGACCTCCTTCAACTTCAAGTCTTCAAGAGCAACATTTAGATTCCCGAGACCTACGACTCGGAACAACCTTGCTGTTATTGCTGTAACTTAAGATTCCTCCAGGCTCGAGCGTGGGCATTGTGGGATGTGCTTATCTTTAACTTCTCACTTTCACTTTCCTTTTTTTTCTCCCAACTCTGACAATCTTATTCCATCCCTATTTCAGAGTTATTTTTCTTAATTATAGTGTTATTAGAGGACAAGCTATTGCCATTTTGATACCCTTTAATGAACCTGTGAAATCTGACTGGTTGAAACAGCGAGAAGTGTGTCATTGACAATCAGTGAGATTTAACTGGTTCACTTAGGGGAATTCAGTCATTGGCTTGATCAGTGGGGTTCACTGGTTACTCACTATCAATAGTCATCTGGTCGTACGCGTTATCTTCCGTCAGCTGGTTAGGTATGACACTTATCATTTATCACTTTTGTGCTAACCTTCGCAAAATTATATTTTGAAACCCGAACTTTATTCTAACCACAATAAATCAGGGCTGGACTGAGCAATACTATAGGATGCAATATATATAATGACGGAAGGGCCGTCATTACGTCAACGTGTCGCTCAAAGTCAAACCCAAGTGATCAGGGGCCTCCCCACTAATATATTCACTGGTATATTCAGTAACGCAGTTTCAGTTTAGTCTTTTTCTGGTTCACCCAGTCAAGATCGGAAAATGACTGGTTCATCAGTGATAACTGAAAATACTGATTCAACCAGTGACAATTTCACTGGTTCAGTTTAAGAGAGTAATGAGACCCAAAGTTGAAGTTGGAATGGCAGGGTGGCCGTTGATCAGGGAAAAGCTGAAAATCAGGGAAAAGTCAGCGAATTTTATTGGTCAGGGAAAGTCAGGGAAAAGTCAGGGATTTTGAAAAAAATTAGTCAAAGTAAGCGTCGTGGGTCTACAAAAAAAGGGTTTTATAGCTTCTAAGACTACTTAAGTTGTTTAAATCTCCCCCTCTTTTCGCTTACTTCCCCTTCTTACCCATCATTTCGCTCCCCTTCCTTCCCCTACTACCCACACTTCATCAACTTCCCCTCTCCTCCTTCCACCCATACTACTCCACTCCTCTCTTCCCCTACTTCCCAACACCTTATTTTCCCATACTTCCCCTGTACCCCCTCCCCTCACTTCCCCTCCTGGAATAAAAGTACGACGGATATTAAAAATATTACTAGATTCAAATTCAGGTCTTTGAATATTAATGGTCAGGGAAAACTAAAAATTGGTTAGGGAATAGTTTCAGATCAAGGTTTTCAGATACAAATTTTTCGTTTATTATTATTATTTGACAATTCAACTATTTTGGTAGAAAATTGACTTTTGGGTTGAAAATTCATATTTTGGCGTTGAAAATTCAACTGAAATATTCTTTGGTGGAAAATTCAGCTATTTTTTGAAAATTCGTATTTTTGGTTTCAAAATTCATCTCTTATGGTAGAAATTTCATCTTTTTTATTAAAAATGCAGCTGTTTCGATGAAAATTAATCTTCTTTGGC
This sequence comes from Andricus curvator, assembly GCA_932195095.1. NCBI lineage: Eukaryota > Metazoa > Arthropoda > Insecta > Hymenoptera > Cynipidae > Andricus > Andricus curvator. The sequence goes on along the minus strand of CAKNYM010023156.1, from coordinate 3,996 downwards.
TCATGATTCAACTTTTTTTTTAAATTCATCTTGTTTGGTTGAATTCAAGTCTTTTATTTAAAATTAAAATCTTTTTTGCTTTTTTCGTTGACATATTATTCATTGAGAATTCATCTTTTTTGGTTAAAAATTCAATTACTTTTCAATTACAAAAACTTTCAATTACTTTCTTTCTTTTGTTGAAAATTTGTTTTCTCTTTTGGTTGAAAATTAATTTTTTTTACTGAAAACTGAACTATTCCAGTTAAAGTTCACCATTTTAGTTGATAATTCATCCCGTTGGTTGAAAGTTCAACTCCTCTGTTGAAAACTTCTTTTTAAAATCAAAATTAATTTTTTTTGTCTGACAATGTAACTATTTAATTTTTTGTTAAAAATTGATTTTTTATTGCAAATTCAACTACTTGGGTAAAAGTTGAATCGCTTTGTTAATTTTTTTGTTTTATTTGAAAATTCAACTATTTTTTTGAAAATTTGTTTTCATCTTTTTTGGTTAAAAATGCAACTATTTGGTTGAAAATTAACTTTTTTGTTGAGTATTCCTATTTTTGTGTCGAAAATTGAACTGTTTTACAGAAAATTCGTCTTTTGCCTTGATGGTTCAACGATTTGGATCCGTTTTTTTTCTTTTTGTCTGAAAAATCCGAATTTGTTGAAAATTCGTTTTCTTTATTGGGAAATTCAATTTATAGATTGAGAGATGAGAGTTAAAATATTTTGTTAATTTTTTCTATAAAAAATATTATTTATTCATCATATTTTTTAGTTTAAAACTCATCTTGCTGATGAATAGTTTAACTACTTTGTTCATAACTAATAACAATTACTATAACAATTACTCTGTTAAAAGTTGAACTCCTTTGTTAAAAATTTATTTTTTTGGTTCATTGAACTATTTTGTTGAAAATTTGTTCTTTTTTCGTTTGAAATTTATTTATTTTTAACTGAAAATGTCACTTTTCTGTAAAATCTGTATTTATTGAAAATTCACCATTTTATTTGAAAATTCATCTCTTTGGTTTAAAATTCGTCTTTTTGATAGAAAATTATTCTTTTTAGTTGAAAATTTGGCCTTTGGTTGAAAATTTAACTATTTTGATTGAAATTCAATCTTTTTTCTTTCAAAATTCGATTATTTGGTTGAATATTCATCTTTGTTAGTAGAATATTCCAGAATTTGGTGAAAAATTCAACTATTTTGTTTTTAATTTTTTTTTTTAATTCAAGTATTTTATTAAAAAGTAATCTTTTTTGGTCAAAAATTCAACTGTTTTCTTAGACATTCAACTGTCTAAAAATTTAACTATTTGATTGAAAATGCAACTGATTTGGTTAAAGTTTAGAATATTTTTATTTGAAAATTCGACCATGTGGTTAAAAATTTATCTTTTAAGGTTGAAAATTCAACAATTTGATGAAAAATGTAACAAAAACTATTTTGTTAAAGAGTCATAATTTTTGGTGAAAAATTGAACTGTTTTGTTGAAAAATCGTATTTTTGGATTGAAAATTCATCTTTTATTGTAGAAAAGTCATTTTTTGGTTGAACAAATTTTTTAGATAGTAATCGGAAATTGTTTTATTCCGTTTATAAAAGATTCTATGTTAAAAATGTTACAAAATAAAAATTCTTATCTTTCAATAATAATGGTCAGTCAAAATGAAAAATTAATCAGGGAATTTTCAAAATGTAGTTTTTTGGCCACCCTGAATGGTAAAAAAGAGTGTGAAGTGAAAAAGTGTTATGTTTATCCTATTGTCGTATAGAGTTGCTGTTTAAGGCATTTAAGCAACTGGTAACTTCCTTCTTTTAAAACTTTTTTTTACATCCTAATAGACTCCTTCTCCATCGACTCACTCGACGGTTTTCGATCCGCCAGATTTCTAGAAAACGAGAATTATTCTCGCGTGTTCTATATAGCTATAGGAACGTTTTCGTTTTTTTTACCGCGAGACGATTTTTCTCTTTCATGCGAGCCCAGTCGGTTCGTTTTTGAGACTTTTTTCACTAGCTCTAATCTCCAAATCAAAGACGGAGGCCGAGTCTCTACATGGAATTGGATGCATGTATTCGAAAAGGAGTAGAGGACCAGTCATTCAATAGTGATGTGGGTTCCCATGAGAATATGGAACAAACTAGAAGAACCCACAGGAATTCGCGCAAGGACCTCTGAACGATTCCTGGATGATGGGAAAAAGGGCCTGAAGTTGCATGTAGGGGAAAGTGGCCATCAGCTGGTCAAGCAAATTTCAAATTCGTGATTGTACGCAAAATTTGTCGAAATTCATAAAGATACACGGAAAAAAGTGGATCGTTAAAAAAACTCTGTGAATCAGCCGCTCTAACTATTTTAAATTGAACCGCAGCTTTTCGTCGGTGAATTTTGTTAAAATTACTATTTCGCATTCAGGTTATTTAAACTGACTTCTTCAAAGAGTAGGTTGAACAATTTCAAATAGTAGGATGCACTGCACCACTTGGTAACCGTCCACACTCAGGAGAATAAGAGTTACTATTTCGTGTAGTATGCCTTACTTCTGTGAAGAGTAACTTTGCCGATTTCGCATTGTAACGCATATATGTATATGTATATATGCACTGCACGCATTCTATACACGATTTATAAATAGATTAGCTCGAAACTCTCGACAACAAAAATGATGTGAAACGTCGATCGATTTGAAAAGGAAAAAATTATTTTATATACGATTAGTACACTTAATTTACGATTATTCTTACACAATTGCACGCACAGAAACTTACACATATGATCGCACGCTCAAACGCTTTGAAAAATCGCCCCCGCTGGGGAATCGAACCCTACCTAACTACCTAAAAAACCTGTCCTAAAACCTAAATCTAGCGCAAGTGTTACTCAAGTGAGCTACGGAACCGCTTAGATTTTTCTGACAAACTCTCGGTCAAGCGGTTTCTCTGAGAAAAACGTGGCCAGCTAAGAAATTATAATCAATAATTACTTAAAAATTTTTTAATTAATCTCTTACTGATGATTTCTAATATTTTGTAACGAGCTTGGGAAAAATATTTTGCTTAGAAGTATTAACTCACACAGTAAATATATTATTAGTAATTTATATGCATATTATTATAAAATGAATTGAATTACAATTTTTAAAAAGTACATATTTTGTATTATTGAAAATTAAGGCTTGAAAAAATGTTTTCGAATGAAAGTTTTGGAATTTTGATTTGATTTTATTATCATCTCACTTTATTTAAAACGCAACATTCATTTACATGGGGATGCTGAATTAGAATAAAAACTGTTTAAAAATATATATATATTCGGTTCCGAGAAATTGATATCAGGGTGCACAGTCTTCCCCTGTTTTTCTTAGTTTCCCCTTTTTTCTTGACATTTGCCTTGCCCCCCCTATTCTCAAAAACCTTCCCCCTTTTCTCTTTAAATATACGATATTTGAAATTGTTCAGACCATTACAAATAAATACTCTTAAACAAATTTGAAGATGAAACATTTTAAAGCAAGTTGAAAATGTGAAAACTGCCGACAGAAGTTATTATCCAATATAAAATTGGAACAGTTACAAAATATATATTATTTTTTAAATAAGTATTAGAAGATTAATACATTTTAGTTGAAATGTACAAAGTTAAATACCTAATTAAAAAATGGAATATTCCAAACTCATCAACTGGAATTTTAAATGTTCTCACTTGAGCAATTTTTAATTTTTTTAAATTTTTACTTGAAAATTTAACTATTGTTGAAACTTTTTTTTGTTGAAAATTAATTTTTTTTAACTCACGATTGAACTATTCCATTTGTGTTTGAAAATTGATCTTTTTTAGTTGGAAATTCAACTATTTGGTTGCATGTTCAAATTTCGTTCAAAAGTTATATTTTTTGGCAGAAAGTTGGTTAAAAATGTAACTATTTGGTTGAAAATATATTTATTTTGTTGAAAAGCTGTCTTTTTGGTTGAAAATCAAACTACTTTGTTAAAAATGCACT
>CAKNYM010023153.1:0-12986 GCA_932195095.1 Andricus curvator | reverse complement strand
ACGATGGATCAAAAGACCAAAAGACGCTTGCATCAACTGAACAAGAAGATTGGATGGGCAAGACAGAATGCGTCCCGTGTTCAATGTGTGATTGACTACATAACATCTGGTAGACCGTTTACGGAAAGGGTTCGAAAGTTCGCCCAAGAACTAAGTATCTTGAATCGCACACTAAACAAGTCAAAGCTGCTGACAATCAAGCAGCATATTGTTGACAAAATACGGCTGTTATCTGGCGCAAGGAGGAGAATACAGAAGAGGGAACGATGGATCAGGGAGAATCAACAGTTTCTCGCTGACCCATCGCGCCTCTTCAGCGATCTACCTGTTTCTGTAAAAAAATCCACCCAAGCCCAAGGAGGTAGAGACTTTTTGGAGAGAAGTGTACAAGATCCCGAAAAGACTAGAGTTGAAAGAAGATACTGACAATATCATCCGCTTCAAGGAGTTTTGCGACAACCTCATAAAATTTGAGGAGGAATGTCCATCAATCACTGCCGAAGAGGTGACAAAAGCACTTAGAGGCACGAAGAACTTTTCCGCTGCTGGACCAGATTGTATCAAGAACTTTTGGTGGAAGAAGTTTACTTTTACACACCAACATTTGGCCCGCATATTCACCTCATATTTAAAGTCGGAGACGCCCATTCCGCAGTGGCTGGTGTTAGGACGCACTATACTCCTACCGAAAAAAGGCAACTTGTCCAACCCAGAGAATTACAGGCCAATAACTTGTTTGAACACACTGCATAAGATCTTTACAGCTGTCCTAAACAACAGGATTGTTCGACGAATTGAGCCTGTGTGGCGAGAGATGTACGAACAACGTGGCTCGAAAAAAGGTGTAGCAGACTTTCGAGAGAACCTGCTGATTGACGGGTGTGTCTGTAAAGACGCTGCAGTCCATCAGCGCGTCCTATCTTTGGCCCGGATTGACTACCGGAAAGCTTTCGATGCAACCTCTCATAAACTTATCATCTGTCTGTTGGAAAGCTTGAAGGTGCATCCACACATAGCGAGATGCATAGAGAGATTGATGCCTCTTTGTAAAACTAGATTTAATATCTCATCTAAAAATTATCGTGTGACAAGGAACAACGTCACCTTCCAGAGGGGCGTCTTTCAGGGTGATACCATGAGCCTCAGGTAAAAGCAAACTTCAAACTGCTATAAATATCGTCAAGAAGTACACAGCAGAGATTGGGATGGACTTTGGTTTGGACAAGTTTGCCAAAATTAATCTGAAGAAAGGAAAGATTACTGGTGTTCCCAAGGACCCTGAGCTTGTGGATGTAAGTGTTATATACATACATACATTGATTAGCAGTTCGAACTCGAAAGTTCATTGCCTCACTACCCGATTCGGGTAGTATTTCTAGGTGCATATTTACCACCAATGTGGGCCCACCACACCCACGACGGGCCAACAGCACGCAGTATTCCTGAACGGTCACCCATCCAAGTACTAACCGCGCCCAACAATGCTTAACTTCAGTGATCTTACGAGAACTGGTGTTTCCAGCGTCGTATCGCCATTGGCTGTAAGTGTTATTAGACATCTTAATACTGAAGAGACCTATACATACTTGGCCGTGCCTCAAAGCCGCATTCAGGACGTAACATCAGTGAAGGGGTCTCTCCGAAGCAGATACAAACATCTTCTTCGACAGATTGGGTCTTCCAATCTGTCGGCGTTGAACAAGGTATCTGCGACTAACATGCTTGCCGTCCCGGTTCTACTTTACTCGTTTGGGGTGGTTCAATGGACTAAGAACGAGCTTAAGGTCCTTGATATCACCACACGTAAGATCATGCATATGCATAAAAGCTTGCATATCAATTCGTCAGTTCCATGATTATACATTTCACGCCGTCAAAGCGGACGCGGACTTCTGAATCTCCAGTGTCTTCATAACCGAATTGTTCTAAGTACAGCTTACATCGTTGCGAATGGCAGAGATCCTCTCCTAAAAATGGTCAGGAACAACGAGATGATTGACGAAGGAGCGTTCCTTTAAAAAGCTGCGGAGCAAGCGGCCGAGACCCTTGGCCTGAATTTTAACATCAGAAGTGAGGAAAGTGGATTACTCCATCTAGATGCTTCACTTCTAAAAGCCGAAGTAAAGAAAGCAGAGGTTGAATAATTTCACCAACAGCTACTCGACAAGAAAATTCACGGAAACTTCAACAGAAATGTAGAAAAACAGTCCTTGTCGAAGGAGCAAACTTTTGCTTTCCTCAGATCATCAGGGCTTAATTCAGGTACAGAGAGTTTCATTTTCGCATGCCAGGACATAATGCGGCCCTAAGAGTGCTTTATTATCATCTTTGTCGCTCTTACGGCGTTGATCGCGACCCGTCCCTGCCGAACGCTCCAAGGGAGATAGAGTCAATCGTCCAAAATGAGAAGTGCCAAATTTTCTCGAACTACGATTTTCGGACAGCAGTCTCCGTTGCACAATCGAGGCCTGACATCGTTCTCCAAGACTTCGAGAAACGAACTATATTTGTGATCGAATTCTCGGCTCCGTCCGAATACAACATCACTGCCAAGGAGAAAGAAAAGGAGGAGAGGTATCAAGACCTTAAAAGAGAGCTGCAACGACTGTGCCCAAAATATTCGGTGCAAGTAGTTGTCCTTGTGATAGGTGCTCTCGGAGGTGCGAAACTATCACTGGTTCGTAACCTTAAAGCCACACCCGCGTGCCAAAATATGCCAAGGCACTTGCGAGATGGATGCAGAAAGCTGTCGTCCTTGGGTAGCTTCGTGTGCTCAAGACACACGAGTGTTTCGCCGGCCTGTCGTTGTGATTTCATCGTGTTCTGTGACGAACCATCTCACGGTTGTGAGACGTGGCCATAAGTGTGATTTACCGCGGTTCTACTGGGAGCCGGTGTCATTTTTCAGATGGCAGTTGTTCTCAGTGGAACCCTGCGGTGGTTTTTTAATCCTTTTTTTTAATCATATATACCTCTGCGGCAAACCTGGAAATCGAAAGCATAAGGTCACTCATATATTTTACATGGATGATCTTAAGATCTATGCTAAAACTAAAGAGAAGCTACATCTAGCTCTAGACGTTGTCAAAGAGTACACTCAAGAGATTGGAATGGAGTTCGGGTTAGAGAAATGCGCCAAGGTTTATTTGAAGAAAGGAAAACTTAATGGTATCCCCGAAGACCCTGAGCTCGTCGACAAAAGCGCTATACGACACCTTGGCACTGTAGAGACCTATACATACTTGGGCGTGCCACAGAGCCGCATTCAGGACGTGAAATCTATAAAGCATACTCTCCGATGCAGATACAAACGTCTCATCCGACGGATATAGTCTTCCGAACTGTCGGCGAGGAACAAAGTATCTGCGAGGAACATGCTTGCCGCCCCAGTAGTACTCTATTCATTTGGAGTAGTTCCATGGACGAAGGACGAGTTCAGATCCCTTGATATCGGGTCACAAAAGGTTATGCACATGAACAAAAGCATGCACCTTAAGTCTTCTGTTCCGCGACTTTACATCACACGCCGCCAAGGTGGTCGCGGAATATTAAATCTTGAATGTCTATACTACATGATTATTCTGAGTACAGCTCACATAGTCGCAAATGGACGAGACCCTCTTCTTAAATGGTTAGGAAGCAGGAAGAAGTGGGCAAAGGAGCGTTTCAGTACAAAGCAGCAGAGGAGGCTGCTGAAACATTCGGCCTTGACTTCAATATCACGGGTGAGCAAAATGTATAAAATCTTATCTAACTCTAGTACTCACTCGTGAAGGCCCGGATTAAGGAAGCACAGATTAAAAACTTCCGCTAACAGCTCCTCGACAAGAGGATGCACGGCATCGCCCACAGATATGTGGAGGATCAGTCGATGTCGTATGAGCTAACGTTCGCTTTCCTTAAATCGCCCGGGTTGAAGTCGGGCACGGAGAGCTTCATTTTGGCATGTCAAGACGGTGTTCTTTCCACTCTAGCATACCGTCGCCACATTTTAAGCCAAGACATTCCCGATGATAGCTGCAGAGCGTGTCATGCACACCCCGAGCATCTAGGACACATACTATCTAGTTGTCTAACTCATGCGGGAAAGACCTACATCCAAAGGCACAATGCGGCACTAAGTGTGTTTTATTACCATCTCTGTCACTCTTACGACATGAGCCCTAATAGCGCTCCGCTAAACGCTCATAGGGAAATAGAGTCAATTGTCGAAAATGAGAAGTGCCGCATGTACTGGAACTTCATATTCTCGACAATTGATTCTATTGCGCACTCAAGGTCTGTCATAGTTCTCCTTGATTTCGAGAAGCGAACCATGTTCGTTATCGAATTTTCGGCACCAGCTGACGAGAACATCATAGCCAAGGAGAATGAAGAGAAAGAGAGGTATAAAGACCTTGTAAGGGAGTTGCGACGGTTATACCCGGAATATTCATATACATGGTTCAGAATTGAAAGGAGAGAAGCTTTCATCTTTTCAGTGTTGATAATATTTTGAGCTAATGCATAAGAGCTGTCATCATCTCCAACAACCACACGAACATGGAGTCGACGAGAATTTTGTTAGATAAAAATCCTACTATTGTGCCGTATCCTTTGAGGCTATCGTAACTTTGACCCTTGTGTCTCTTGCTCCATCTCATATCATAGGAAACGATGATATGTATAATGTTTCCGACAGCAGCATCAAAATTCTTCACAAATTGAGGTGACATGCCTTTGCCTTAAGGAATGCTAGAAGAATAGAGAGTTTGCAGCTCTGGATACAACTCATCGAGGATTTCAGACGTTCTAAAAGAACATTGGAAAACAAAAAGGAAAATGAATGAATGTTCTCCATTATGCTTTCCACATAAATATTTTTATTTCTTGCTTTTCCCCAATCGATACCTCCAGTACACCATACTTGATAACTGTCGACCTTTACATTTAAAAAAAATGTTAGTAATCGTACCCTATGTGAGTGTAACTCCTAGTTAGAAATTGTGTTGAATGTAAAGAAATAAAAGATGGATAAAAAACCGAAAAAATTGATATAGAAAATTGTTTAAATCCCAAAATAATCTTGAAGTGTCGTTAGACAAATTGAAAACAAAAAAATTGGTATACAAATTTGTAAGAATTTTAATGTCATTTTAATTGTTTTTTCATACAAACAAAAGCCAAAAAGCGGGCACTAAAATTTGAGATGATTGAAAATACATGTATAATTCAACATTGTCCTCTTCTAAAGAACTTAGTCAATTGGTGTTGAAAATTAAAATGTGTGGCCGATTTTCAATTTGTCATGATTCAATCACTATTCGGAAGACAAAAGTCCTTACAATTTGTGAAATAATTTCTCCATTCGTTCAATTACTAATTCTCGTTCCTCCGCAGCAGCTCGCTTGCAAGTTTCTTTTGCTGCTTCCTCCAGAACAGGGCCAATTTCTTCTTCGTATTTCTTGATTACGTAATTACTCATTGTTGGTATATTCAGGCAACCCAGCAATTTATTCAAAGATGTACATTCTAATCCCGAATGTAAGACACCTGCAAAAAGTACCAAATTGTTAAAGAATTGAAGAATTCAATGAATCGCAGATTCTAACGTAATATCAGCAGATTTTTGTAATCTTACATTTAGAATATTCAGTGCTGTAATTTTACAGGCTCGTGTACAATCCTAAACCTCAATTTTTTAATTTACTGCTAGCCAATGTAAATTAACTTTACCCAATACAGTAATATTACAGATTTTTTGGATTTTATTACTTTATTATAACTTGTGAAAATAAAATTAATTTTTTACATTGTAGTGTATCTATCACGTGTCTAAACATAACCTCAAAATAAACCGTGAGGGAAAATATCCATCAATATGAGACATATCTTACGATTGCAAAAGGTTAAGTAAATCTAAAAGCTACGAATCTATATAAGAAAATATAATACTTACCAAGTACAGCTCTGGTGTCCACATCAGCAAAGTTTTCATCGTTTCTGGTCTAATGTTTCTTTCCTTTATGCACTTGTGTTTCTTGACATTTAAAACATTTCATTGTTCTCGACAAGCTCGTGAACATCAACCATTCTCCTTCCTTTACACACACTTTCCACTGATTTCACATTGACGGCAGAATATTTTCTTTTCTTTGCTTCAACCAGTCCCGACTTTCTACGCAGTTCATAGTCTTAAAGTTTTTTCTGTATAAATCTTCCTTTGAATCTCACTTGACCTGACATTTTTTCACTTTTAACAAAAATCGTTGACATCAAGCTATTCAAACGCATATCACAGTTGCTCAATGATGGTTAGGATTAAATTCCGACGTTGCAAGATCTACAAGTCTGCCGCTGGCATAGCAGTGGTGACTATACGTATACACACATAATACGAATTCTGAGCCAGTAGCGCACTGAAATTTTCACCATGCGGGCCCGTGAAATTTTTTCGATATACCATAGCTCGACGGCGCCCCACGGGACTCTACTATTTGTACGGAGATGGGACTTGGGTACAACCTTAAAATGCCGCGGAGCAGGCGGCCGCGACCCTTGGCCTGAATTTTAACATCAGAAATGAGGAAAGTGCATTACTCCATCTAGATGCATCACTTCTAAAAGCCGAAGTAAATTTAGAAGAGCAGTCCTTTTCGAAGGAGCAAACTTTTGCTTTCCTCAGATCATCAGGTCTTAATTCAGGTACAGAGGGTTTTATTTTCGCATGCCAAGACGGTGTCATTTCCACCTTAGTATACCGTGACCGCATTTTACGTCAAGAAGCTCCCTCGTTAGGTGCAGAGCGTGTCATGGACACGCTGAGTACCTAGTACACATACTATTCGGGTGTCCCACTCACGCTGGAACGACGTATCCCTACAGACATAATGCGACCCTAAGAGTGTTTCATGAACATCTTTGCCGCTCTTACGGTGTTGGCCGCGACGCTGCCTTGCTGAACGCTCCGAGGGAGATAGAGTCAATTGTATAAAACGAGAAGTGCCAAATTTTCTGGAACTACGACATTCGGACAGCACTCGAAGGTGCGAAACTATAACCGCGGTTCTATTGGTCGCCGGTGTCATTTTCATAGATGGCAGTTGCTCCCAGCGGGACCCTGCAGTGGTCGTTTAACCTTTTTTTTAAATTATATATATTACCCACATCGTGGGTGTGGTGAGCCCACACTTGTAGTTATTTTACTTCAAGCTATCAACCTAGAAACACTACCCGAATCGGGAAGTGTCACGCCTACCCTGAAAGGGAAATGGCTTAATGGTATACATACCCACATATCAAATCTATACAGGGTTTCTCTTTATTTAGGTTTTATTAATTATCGGTATTCCGAGTCCTTGTCAGACGTTCAGACAACATTTCAAAAATAGCGGATGTAACACATCACCCTTGAAAAGCTCATTGATTTTTCAATAGTCAACACACATCAGGTAAGCACTGTTCGACTTTTTGACTATAACATCGGGGCTTCATGTTTTACGAGGGTGGTTCTTCCAATTTTCGGCGCTTCCGTCAGTATGGCATCCGCTAAAAGTTGTTTAAGCTGCTCTTCTTCAACTATGGATAATTCGACTATACTGCAACATATTTCATGCGGCGCGATGTCTGCTCCCATTGCCACTGTGTCAAATCGACAAACGGACCTAACCTTTTGACAAATATCAATGTTCAGACAACTGAAAAATATATCGATTTGACAGAACTTCAGCACGTCCCTGAATTAAACACATATAATATTTTTGGTCGGGTAAGAATCAATTCTTACGGCTGACTTTACATGGTTAACCGTATAACCGGCCAGATAGCCGATTAGCATATCTTAAACTTTTAAAGGATTGAGGTGCCTAGCCTTAATGCGAACAATAGACATTTGATATCATCGAGTGTACACATCCATCTTTGGTTTCGAACCTCCCGCGCTACAGTAGTGAAGTCTGGTACTCGAAGAAGTTGCGAGTCATGCACATGAAATTGAAAAAAATCTGCCCGCAGCACGGGCGTATTCGCTCATAAGTTTAAGCAGATCTAGAACTAGCGCGCGCATCTTTCGAATTTGCTCATTAAATATTTTATTGTATCTTGTATCATTTTTTCGTATCTCGTGTAATTTCGCGGGAAAATGGAGTTTTTAATAGCATTTTTCATGATTAAATCGAAAACTGTGTGCCTTATGTAAAAACTGTTTTAAGAAAATTTGTAGATATTTTGAGGTGTACAATTTTGCTTGTTAACATTTAATGGTATCTTTCTCAGTTCGGCTGAAAAATTGATTTTTTTAAATAAAATTTTTCACTAATAAAACTAAAACTTTTCAACAGTTCTTACGTATCTCGAATATTTTTGATTAAAAATAGAATTTTTATTTTTTAAAGGCATTTTCGATGGATAAAACTGGAATGGTTGATAAAAATTGTCTGGTTAATGAACTCGTTCATTTTGTCTTAGGACTTAAAACAATGTGTCAAAGGTCAGTTCAATTGGATAATACCTTTGATAATTATCATGTTTGCAGACAACGACGGCGACAGATAGTCAATGTTTTCACAAAACCAATACTTTCTCATTGAGATGAGAATGTAAACAAAATCGGTTATCATTGATTCAAAACAATTTGCTTTATCTAAACAATCCTATCGATATTATGTTTCAAACTTATTTTTTACCCACAGCTCAACGAAATGGTCCTCAGCTTGATGCACCACCTCCATACCAACCTCCAACTTCTAATTGGTACGCTGCTACTCCTCCAGCTTATCAAGCAGCTCCAACTGGATATTATGGTTGGATGCCACCAACTCATGTATTTCCGGATGCACCCCCAGGTAAGTTTAATCAATTATTTCAAGGCTTTTGTTCAGGTGTCATTCCGTTTATCAGTACGCCTATAAAAAAACAATTTAAGCTACAACACCAAGATGTTTCATGTAATATCACTTCATCATTACTATACGTGGAAAAATACTAGGACCTCTAGGAAAAATCTATTTCGAAAAAGGGTACTGGTGACTAGAGGGGTCAGAGGGGGTGGACGTAAAAAGGGCGCATGGGGTGGGTTTATGATTATAGTAGGGATGAAAGTGAGGTAGGGAAAGAATGCACGTAGATAGATTTGCAGTTGAGAGGGAGCTAGTGTGAGGGAAGGTGGAGGGGGGGGGGGGGCTAAACCCCAATCTTAAGAAGATAAAGTAATTAACTTAATAAAATATTAATATACATTTTGTTCGAATAGGTCAACAATTTGTATACCTGTTAATACTTTTTTGAACCTGTACAATTTAATTTAGTCACAATCTAAAATGCGTTTTATAATTGGGAAATTTGTAGTATTCTTAATAAGGTTTTAGTGGTTTTTGGAAGTGTGTCCCTGATGCTATTGTACCGCGTGGTCACTTTTCTGAATATCTGATGCTCGCGGTGCACAAGAGTTCCGTCCGGCGCGCCGGACCGATCAAAATATCCATCGGTAGACATTCGAGTTCCACCCGGTGGTCATGTAAGGCTCCTCGGTTTCTTTTTTGATCATCTACTATTTGCTAAAGGGGAGCCGTTTTCGAGAAAAACTACTGCTTAAAAATCATTGCCGGTCTTACGGACTTAAACGTTCCACACCTGTGACTAGCGGATAGCTCGGTCAGTAGAGCGTTCTGCTTATAGTCATGAAGTTTCTAGCTCGATACTTGCTCCCTGAAATTGTTTCAACTTTTTATTTTATTTTTATGTATTGAAATGTGTATTTATTACATTCTCATTTAAAATGTTGTAAAAATATGTAAACGTAACGTTTTTTAACACTTGTTTATTAGTAAAAAATTCGCTTATTTATATTTTTATAAAGCAAAAACAAAACTGTGATTTTTTAATAGAGAAAGAGCGTGGGATCAATTCCTGAGAAGATTGCATACAAATCTAATCCATTTTTCATCACCAGTTAGATATCTTCGCCAATATTTAGTGATACGTTTCGGTATGCGTGGTTTGACGCAAAACTATCGGATGTTCGAGAAATTAAAAAAAATGTTAATCTAGTATTTAATTCGATATGCTCAATGTCGTAATGTTTTCTGTTTTGAGTGTTTTTACAACAAATATCACTCTGGCTCATGCGATGTTGTACTTGATTCTTCTTCTGACTAATTGTAAATTGTTCTAAGTGCAAGTGTATGTACAATTATTATAAATATATTCCAAAAACTATAACCAGGAGCTCGGGAAACCAAAATCTCGCTACAACGATAGCGAGTGTGGTCGTCGCCAGTGGAACGTGTAATATGTGTTGAGTGCATCTGTGTCTCATGTTCCTTGTTTTTCTTTGGTATGTTTATTATGTAACTGTCATCTGTCATGACGGTCATCATAAGTGAGAACGAATTCATGGATGAGACCATTCACAAAGTAAGTAAGTAACACAATTCCAACTAACGTGCATGTAAAAATAAATATTCACCCTAATTGAGGTTATGAATAATTGTTTTCAACGTGTAGTACGTTTATGTAGACTTCAAAATATGTGAATTAATATTTAATATTTGAAATTATAATGCGAATCAAGTGAACAAACCTATCTCCAAAATTTGTCTTTGCAAGGTCTTAAACTTAGGAGACGATAGACTTAGGACTAAAAAAATTTTAGAAAAGAAAATTTTAGAAAGAGAAGTTTAAATGATGAGAGAGGAAATCGTGATGGGAATTGTTCGAAATTAACAGATGGAATGAGAAGGATGATTAACGTACACTGTTACAATAAACCACACCGAAAGGAACATTATGGCAGGTCCTCTTAAATTATTTTGAAAATTTTGAGTTAGATTTGAAAACTATGTATTATTCATTTACTGAATACTATGAAAGTGTAACAGAATCTGCCCTTACGAAACTGTACTACAGGAATGACTACAGGACAACTACAGCCGAGTACTACAGGTATACTACTGGTTTACTACATGTTTACCTGTAGTATACTACTACTATACCACTGGGTTACACTGTAGTAATTCAGTAGTCAATTCGGCACCTACTTAATAGCCGCGACACGACCGAGTACAGTGCAGGTATAAGATTTTACTTTGTGCTGGACAGACATAACTGCGATTACGTCCAACATTCAATATATATCCAGAACTCAAGTCAGTATTATATTATACTATATTGAGGAGTATTAGGGATGAGTATAGTGATCAGTATAAGCGGTGAGTATTGAATGAGAGTATTATAGTTGTAAGTATTAGTGATTTATGAAAAGGAAAATATATTTAGATACTATATTAAAAATATATATTTTAATTCATGAAAAAAATGTTCTAAGTATTGTTATGCAACATCCATCAATCTAATTATTTTACTGCATATAAGCACAACGTGCTCTACCTCTTCAAAACTTATTGCCAATTCTCATGTATACAGTTTTCAATAAAAAAATAATAATATGAAATCATATTTTAGAGAAAATCATTTTTGATCAAGTTAGAATTTGTTGCAATGTCAAACAAAATGTTTTTTTTTATGGATTTAGTTAATAGGAAACTTATTTCAATTTTTTTTTGTAAATCTTTCACATATTTTTTTTTTTGTTTACAGAAACTTCACAACTTTTAATGATGCTAAGTTCGAATTTTTTGACTATTTTGACGCGGCTAAAGAAAAAAGCTAATAATGTTTTCACGTTTAAAAATCTAGTGCTAGCGTTCTCAATATTCACTTCTTATTATTTTTAAGAATTTGTATATTCAGAAAAGTCTATCTGCCGAATGAATTGTTTTTTCAATTTTTCCATAAACTTTCGAAAAAAATAACACTTTTTACGCGTTTGACATTTTCTTGTACGATAAGCCATTATTTATCTACAGCCTTAAAAACAATTTATTTCTTATTCTTTTGCGCCCCCCCCCTAAAAGCCCTAATTTTAGAGGTATTCTCGATCATAATTGTTTTACATTAATTACCATAATTATCTTAGATAGCGCTTTCAGTCCCTGATGTTTATTGTTGATAATACTGGTTTTGAAGATAAGCCGGCGTAAGCCTGATAATATCTTCTCTTTCTCTTCTGCCATTCATATGGTGCATTTATTAACAAGTACGATTCCTAGTACTAACTGTACTACAGCTTAGTTATATCATAATACATGTCAATACTAAAGTATCGCAATGCTTGATACGACTGAGAATACATTTGTAGCTTTGAATATCCTCGCTATTAAACCATGACTAACAATAAGTAAATGACTTATATAATATAAATTCTCTGCTAATTAAAATTGCAGTTTATGAGTGATTCTTTTATACATATACAAGCATGCATAATATGAAATACATTAAATTATTATTAATATTCAATATAATGTAGTACAATAATACACGTAGCCTGTTTGTGAGAGGTCAAAAAGTGGCTCCTGAATACGTATAACTGAGGTTTTCTTTCGAAAACCGCGGCAGTTTTTGCTTTATGGGTCTGTGCTAATCAAGAATTTAACAAGGGAAAAATACACTCTTTTTCAATTTCTCTTTTGGACCACGGTAAAATTATCGGATATTGGTGTCCATTCGAAAACTGTGTTATGACACGTTGAAAATGATTTTTCAAAGAAGTACTCTAAATAAACTTTACATTTGAAGCTGTAATTTAATATTGAATATTGTCATTTTTACACTTTTCAGATACCTATATCTATTCATCTATATAATTTTTTAATTTGAAATTCACAATTTACGAAAGCTTACTTTATCACAAACACATACTATAAAATAGAAGAGATAGCTTGATAATAAGAAGAAAAATATAATATTGAAAGTCTAGCTATTTCAGTTTTTTTCTTCAGGTGCTTTTCTTGAAAATTTGTTTTAAAGAATCACAACCATCATAAGTACCTACCAAGTTTCACTACTACCAGAAAAGAAATGGTTTTGAAAAAGGCTAGCTAGTCTAGTCTAACTAAGCTCTACGCTCTACGGCCTACGCCAATCCCAGGTAGAAGGCTAGTATAATCCTA
>CAKNYM010023150.1:0-25734 GCA_932195095.1 Andricus curvator | reverse complement strand
TGTCACTAAACACGTTCTCACTTCCGCCACCAACATGCAAGTCCTCCACATCTTCCAATAAAGAAAAGCTTTTACTTCAGCTGATGGTTTTTAATTTGTTTGAAGGAAACAGTTTCTTGATTTTAAATTACATTTGACTACATCAAGTATCAAATTTTTGAACACAAATCTCTTATTTCTTTCACCAATAACAACGTTCCTTCGCTTAGTTAATATTTCGCTGACTGAAATGAATACTAATTTGCAACAATAATTACATACTATTGCATTAGATAAAGCCATTTGTATATATTGAAGAAATATTTTATAGGATGTATTCACAACGAGCATTTCTTTGAATCAAGTAAATTTCCTTTGATTCAAGATTTTTTTTCTGCGTGTGCAGTTTGTTGGTTATACTAGTCTATCATGGACAGGAATTTAAATAAGCGATTATTTTATTCGAATTTCAGTGTTTGTGAGTCGTTGTATACCATTAAGCCATTTCCCTTTCAGGGTAGGGGTGACACTACCCAATTCGGGTAGTGTTTCTAGGTGGATAGTTTTTTTGTAATTATAAATAACTACAAGTTTGGGCTCACCACACCCATAATATGCCAACAGCACACAGTATTCTCGAATGATCACCCATCCAAGTACTAACCGCGCCCAACGCTGCTTAACTTCAGTGATCTGACGAGAACTGGTTTTTTCAGCGTGGCATGGCCGTTGGCAATCATTCAAATTACAAAAAACCTATGTTATTTACATTTGAGTAAAAATGTCAGTTAAGGTTTCATATGCCTTTCAGCCATAGAAATCTTTTATAGAAAGTTATTTAAAAAGGGTAAACAGCATTAATTATAAAATCAATGATTTAAAAATTGATTAAATATCACCACTCTTGTAAATCAAAGTTTATTTACACTTCAACCTGAAAACGAGTTCAAAGAGTAATTTAGATGAATATGTAATAAACTAATAGATACTGTAGGAACTCGGTGTTAGAATCACATAGAAAAAGTTAAACATGCTCCATTAAAATGCGACATGAGCCTACACTCTACAGCATACGGGACCGTTTCACTCGTCGTTTCGCGTCGCGTCGCAGGATTAACTATAAGCATATGTCAAACCGTACTGGTTTTGCCTTTCTACTTTAGTTTTCTATATAAGTATATGAAGTTATATTGAGCGATTTTTTGGAATATTCAATGCGGTCATCGGAATTTGTAGGAGCTTTTAGAAAAATATTAAAAATTAACTTTAGAATTCTTGAATTCAAAATGCTGATAACTCGCTGATTAACCTTAAAGTGTATTTCCCCCCCTAAAACTGATTTCATGACATTTTTTAAACAATAAGCACAAAATATTTAAAATATTTGAAGATTAAGCGGCCATATAGTCCATTTTAGACGAAAATGAGGTAATGCGTGATTTAAATGTGCTAAGGTTATCCCAAATTCATTTACAATTTTACTTTATTAAAACATTTTCCTCTGATTTTATGTTATTAAGTAAAGTTATTTTCCCCTAAATGATTTCTGAAAAATTTCATTTTTGCGAGTACATTAAAAAAGTAAAAACAAAATTTTACAAATAATTACTTATTTCACATATTGTAATTCATTGTACATACATTATTGTCGACTTTTTACGTTCTCATCATTTATGATTGGGAAACTATTAGAATTTTCCGTTTCACACCTTATTTTTTCAACGGATCTCCACGTTTTGAGACCCCTTGAACCCGAAAGTCAAGTTTTAGCGATGGCGTCTGTCTGTCTGTCTGTCGGTATGTCTGTAAGTCTGTCCGTCCGTTCGTAAACACGATAAATCTCGAAAAAATGAACGGATCAAATTGAGCTTTGGCACACTTTTTTGTGGTCCAGAAGAAAGATCCTGTTCGTTCATCAGCATTCCTTGACCAACGGTTGTGGTTTCATCCATCAAAAATGCTAAACAAAAATCGAATATTCCAGTTTCAAGCCAAAGGACGACAGATACGTGAAAAAAGTTTGGAAAAGAATTGAAGATCTTTAAAATATCTACAATTTTTTGTTTAACCATATTCTAATAGGACTCGTTTTTTTGGTTCTATACGTCGAAAATGAATAAGTCAAAAATTCTAACTTTAAGCCAAACGACGACAGATAAGTAAAAAAGTTAGAAAGAAGAATTGTAGTTTTTTAAAAGACCTATAATTTTCCCGCCATTTCTTGATAAGACTTGATATTTTGATTTTTCGGAAAAACTATGAAAAAAATCGCAATTTCAAATTTTGAACCAAACGTCGCAAAATATGGTAAAAAATCTCCAGAAGTAATTATAGCTTTTGAAAAGTCCTATACAATTTGTCAAAACTATTTTTTGATAGGACTTGTCATTTCGGTTTTATTTATCGAAAATAATATGAAAAAATAGAAAATTTAAATTCTGAGCCAAACGACGTGAGATACGTAAAAAAGTTTTAACAATGAATGTAGCTTTTCAAAAGACTTATAATTTTTCTTTTGACCATTTTTTGATAAGACACGATATTTTGGTTTTATTTATCGAAAATACTATGAAAAAATCAAAAATTCAAATTTTGAGCCAAATGACGCAAAATATGTGAAAAAAGCTCCAAAAGTAATTATAACTTTTGTAAAGTCCTATAAAATTTGTCAAAACTATTTTTTGATAGGACTTGTCCTTTCGGTTTTATTTATCGAAAATACTATGAAAAAAATATGAAATTCAAATTTTGAGCCACGGCGTGAGATACCCAAAACAGTTTCAACAATGAATTTTAGCTTTCCAAAAGATCTATAATTTTTTCCTCAACCATTTTTTGATCAAACTTCATATTTTCGTTTTATTTGTCGAAAATACTATGAAAAAATCAAAAATTAAAATTTTGAGCCAAGCGACGTGAGGTACGGAAAAATGTTTCAGAGATGAATTGTAGTTTTTAAAAAGTCCTCTAATTTTTTCTGAAACCATTTTTTGATTAAACTTGATATTTTGGTTTTATTTATCGAAAATACTATGGAAAAATCCAAAATTCAAATTCTGAGCCAAACGACGCAAGAAATGGCAATAAATTTGAGGAAGTTATTATAGCTTTTGAAAAGTCCTATAAAAGTGATGAAAACTATTTTTTGACAGGACTTGGTATTTCGGTTTTATTTATCAAAAATACTATGAAAAAAATATAAAATTCCAATTTCGAGCCAAACGATGTAAGATACGGAAAAAAGTTCCAGGAATCAATTGTAGCTTTTTAAAAGATGTAACATTTTTCTTTAAACCATTTTTTAATAAAACTAGATATTTTGGTTTTATTTATCGAAAATACTATGAAAAAAATAGGAAATTCATATTTTGAGCCAAACGGCGTGAGATACCCAAGAAAGTTTTAACAATGAATTTTAGCTTTCCAAAAGATCTATAATTTCTGCCTCAACCATTTTTTGTTCAAACTTCATATTTTCGTTTTATTTGTCGAAAATACTATGAAAAAATCCAAAATTCAAATTTTGAGCCAAGCGACGTGAGATGCGGAAAAAAGTTTCAGAGATGAATTGTATTTTTTAAAAAGTCCTCTAATTTTTTTTAACCATTTTTTGATTAAACTTGATATTTTGGTTTTATTTATCGAAAGTACTATGGAAAAAATCCAAAATTCAAATTTCGAGCCAAACGACGCAAAATATGGAAAAAAAATCTCAAGAAGTAATTATAGCTTTCGAAAAGTCATATATTTGTCGAAACTATCTTTTGATAGGACTTGTCTTTTCGGTTTTATTTTTCGAAAATACTTTAGTGTGCCTGCATTCGTTATACCGCATTTGACTTGCTTCTTTACTGATTAAAAATAATATGATTGAAATAGACAGCTTTTACGCTGTATTTGATTGAATAATAAGTTCTACAAAATAAAATTAAAAAATCTAGTCAATAGATGATCTAAATAATTTAATGCTGACCGAATGCTGATCGAATCACTTTCACCAGGGTCTGCGTTCGGAATGGATTCTTTAAAATAGCTAATTAAAGGTTTGGTTCTAGACCGGACTCTACTCTCTAAATCTGAATTAGTGAAATTTCACTAATTGATAGTGAAATTTGACTACTTCATAATGAAATTTGACTAATTCATTTAGCGAGAAATAGGTCACGAACGATTAGTAGAAAACTACTAATTTCATTAATGGAAATTGTACACCTATGAAATTAGTAAAATTCCACAAAGCAATTAGTAGTTCGTGTCGCTGCAGTGGCATGACTCATTCGCCAACTCCTGTGCGGTGAGTTTTTCAGTCTCGTCGAAGCTTTTGGACGTTTTCGCTGGAAAACTACAATGATCCACCTAATAATAACTAAAATAAAAGACATTATTAATATAATACATTCTGTGTATTCCAAATGGTTCTTGTATCATTGGAATTAGAAGTTTTGTTTTGATTAACGTAACCTCAAAATTAAATTATGTATTATAATTATCACAATAATTATAATATCATATTATAATATCATTACGTTTAATCATTAGATTACTGTATAATATATGTGAGCATTGTACTCACTCAATATCAGCAGTATAAATCGTTCCATTAATAAACTTATTAACTACAAATGAACACTTCGTAACTTCGCTATGACAGAATCCATAACCTCAAATAGCGTGGCACAAAGTGACGCGGAATGCTATATAAGGAAATGGCTTCTGATTGGTCGAAATTCTTACACTTCACTAATTCGTTAGTGATCGCGCTAAGTTACTAATGAATTAGTAAAGCGAAGTTACTAAATAATAGTGAACCATGTTTACTAATTGAAATTAGTAAAACTTACACTAGTTTATTATTCAAATACTTACTATTTAAAAAGTAAAACCTCTAAATATTACTATTTTGTTAGTGAATCATACATTCACTAATTTAACTATTGAAATTTTCACTAATTCAGATTTAGAGAGTATATTTTTGTTTTTCTTTTGCAGTATAGGTTGAATTATACATCTTTAAATAAGTGAAAGAGATTTTCTTTCCAACTTACTTTCTATGTTGAAATATTGGAAATACTGTAATTTGTAGAGGAAAATCATCATTCTTATTTTGTGGAACACATAGTGGATAAAATATTAGCATATGCTTGAAGAGAATTTTCCAATTTTAGGTAATGTGATTAATATGATACACTTTCGACTTTCGGCGGTAGCGACCTACAATGTCTCAAACAGTTATGTGGAGGAAACGATATTTTGTGAATTGTAGAAGCTAGTAAAGCAAGGGATACTTGACAACAATGTGTATTCCCCAAGCGAAACTAATAACAGGATAATTTACCAAAAGAAGTAATTTTATTACACACGGAGGTACTGTCGTTTCTTATCCCATGTTGCTTTACATGTTGAGGACCTGGAAAATAGTTTAAAACAATAATCATTTATAACTGAACAAAGATATTTGCTCTTGCAGCATTTTTTATATTAATGCGACCTAGGTGTATCTGTGAAATGAGACACACCATTTTCGAAATACTTCTTCGTTCTAAATTCGAATCTGGGTTCTATTAAGATTAATTCTTATTTCATAAATATTCCTAACTTCATTTTTTGACGCTAAACAAATCTAAAAAAGCAATTCCTCTGAAATTTACGGTTCTAAGGAGTTTTTAGATTTCCTTGAACATTTACATTTTTTTTTTTAATATTCCTAAATATTCGGCAATTGTGATCGGAATCTAAAATTATCTCGAAATATGTAGTGGAATATGCTTTACATTCCCAGAATGTTCTTGATTGTTCTGAAATATTCTAGAATATTCGAAAGCGTTCTAAAACTGTATTAAATATACTTTTATTTATTAAAAATATCTAAAAATTCTGGAATGTTCTCTCAAATTCTCAAATTTTCTCGAATGTACGGGCATTTTCTAAAATATTCTAGGGTATTGTAGGTTAAATCCACTTTCATTGCTAAAAAATGTTCTGAAAATTCTGGAATATTCTATATTTGTTAACTACCTAGAATGTTCTAGAACATTCTGATATGTCATAGAATATACTAGAGTATTCTGAAATATCCTAGACTTTTTTCAGTCTTCTGGAATCTTCTTCTGCAATGTTCTAGAATATCTAGATTGATATAGAATATCTGATTGCCTGCTGTTCAATGTCGAAAATTAAGGCAATATTCAAATTAATAATTATTTTTAAATTGACATAAGTTGAACTACACTTACAAATTTTTATTTGTAACCAAATGACAATAAATGTTACTCTTGTAGTAAACTTGATCAGTAACTCCTTTGCTTATAATGAGTTACTATCCAGCACTGTACGTATCGTATATTCTTATTAACAATGTCCTTGGAAATAATGATAAAAATCATTTAGTGCTCTTTACCCGCCCAGATTTTCCATTTAAATAAATGTAGGAGAAAAACGGTACATTCTTTAAGTAAAGGGGATGGTTAGTGTACGTCTATTTCTCAAGGCCAAGGTACTTCAAGGCAGTCGACTGAACGTGGCTGGATGGAACGTTGAGAGACGCCTTCTTGTTCGAAAATGAAAGGCACGGAAAGTGAATACCGAACACTAAACCGCAAAGTTCTAGCCTTACTGAACGTGATAGAACCCATTGCGACAGCCAGGTATCATTTGGTTCTAGTTCATATCACATAGAATCAGCTTTGCACTAACACACATAGGCGTTCAAACACACCTGTTCATGTGTACTATTCGTGACTGGTCACGTCGCGGCGATCACTTCACTTTTCAATACTTTTTTAATCGACAAAATTAATTACAATTGTCAAGCAATACAGAAATGTCTATTATTATCGTAGTAAAGGTATAATGTTTTTTACTTTCAGAAAAGGTGTAGAAAGTACTGTCCATATCACATCCGAGTATTTTTATGTTTACTTTTTAATAAAAATATACAATATTTTTCAGTGGCAACATCAGACCAAACATATCGATAAGACTTTCGTTAGCAATCTGAAATAAAATCATTGTCTGCACCGTTTACTTGCGTTACTCCCGACCTACTACGACAAAGTTTCAAACCAGTTTCCAGATATCATCTTAAAAAAATAGTAATAATCTAATTCAAGCGAAAGGCGGCTATTCATATTTCCAGCGAATTTAAATTATGACAAGTGTTTACTATAAATTTAAAAAGATTAGGTATAATTGAACAACAATATTAGGAGTATTTTTTTACATGGCCATTTTATATCCTTTCTCTGTAACCAGGAAGAAATTGACTGTGACTCAAGCACCAAATAACGTTACAGATATTTTACTATTTCAAGTACTTGGCCGTTTTCACTCGATAAGCTTTTCATAATTAGAAACTATATGTATATAAATATTTATCTAAATTTACTTCCCACGTTAAAAATGTATTTGACTTATATAATTTCTTCATACTCATATCTACGTGTAAACTATCTCAATATTTTTATCGTTATTCTGTTTTTCTACATTTTAGTACTTATTTAAATATAACCTAAGAATAATTGAACTGAGACACGAGGGGACAATTCGTTACGCTCTTCACTAAATTGAGTATCACAATTTTTTTAAGTTCGTAATACCGTTGTATTCAACTTTTTTATGCAATAATAATAACAAAATGAGAATGCATTTAATCTGTTACCCAATAAATATAATTAATTTAATCCAGAATTTAGGAATAAGTCATAACCAGCTTTCAGGGTCTCGAACACACGCCTTAAGGGCCTTTAACTCAGGTCTGATCTATCCTCAATGACTGCTAATCTGATCTCTATAACTCCCAGCTCAATCGTCCTAACCAATAAAAGACGCAGGAGAGCAGGGCCTCCAGCTCAGGCCGAAATGACCCGCTGAACTTACTAGTTGCCCGATCAACCTCTTCTAACTGCCAATCTTACCTCTCTGCCAACCTTCCTAACTGTAGAATAGGAGACGCAGGCATACATATTAGTCTACAGCTCAGGCCATCAGGGCCTCCAACTCAGATCCGATCAACCCCCTCTATTTCATGCTTAACTGACCGCATAACATCCCTAACTGCTAGTTCAAGATTCTTAATTAATAGAAGCCGCAGGCCTCCAGGATCTCCAGCTCAGGCCTTATGAGCCTCCAAAGCTCTAAATAATAATCTGACCCCTCTAACCGCCAGTTCATATTTTAAAATTACAATAGGAGTGAGAGAAAAACTCAATAAGAAAAAAAGAGACAGCAGTAAGAGTGTGCACAAATGCGTACACACAAAGGCCACATAAAAGCGGGCCTTTAGAGCATGGTGCAGATCTCCAGGGTCTCAAACGCAAGCCTGCAAGACCTTGTGCGGAAGCATCTAATGTCTCCAGCTCAAGACTGCAAGGCCTCTAGCATAAACCTCTTAATACTCTAACTCAAGTCTCTACGGCCTCCCTATTCTCGTCTGCCTTTTTTTCATTCTTTTTTCATATTTCTGGCTCTAATTTTCGACACATATCTGAAGGCGGAAGACCCCATTCCGGATCTTCCTAGCCATCCAAAATGATATGAGAGTTTGTTCAATTGGTCTTATTTGGCGAGAGTAGGTAGAACAGCACGTTTCTAAAAAAGATGTAGTAGATTACTGGTAAAACTTGCTAATCGAGAGGTGTGTCTAAGGAGAAGTCTACAAACGCAACTTGTCGATAACCTGGATTCATTACAGGATGCTTTCGATTTAACCTATTATTTGCTGATCACCTGCCTGTTTAAATGAAGGGAAAAAAGTTTACTTTGACATTGTTGATACGTACACATGAAAAATTAGAATGGTAGTATTTTCGCGACTTATTGCAAGAGTGGGATTGCGCAGGCGCGTCACGTAATTAAATTTAAAATTGCTCTTTTTAACGATTACGTGCTAATATTAATGGCAAAACATTTTGAAATACAATAAAAGAGCAGTTCACGTTAATCTGACGAAATAAATTTGTAATTTGATTGTTATATTAAGTGCGGTAGACAGGGTAAGTATACAATTTTACAGGTTTTGCTTGAAAGCAGAAGTTTTAGTCTCAAAAGCGACACGTTTAAACATTGGGAGATATCAAATGCAAAGGTTTAAAAAAATTCAAATATATATATTTTTAAAATTGAAAATATAACTATTGAATATTTATTATTTATTAAACTGATAAATTTCAAGTGAAATATTGCAAAATAACACATTCTCAAATCTTTCGAAAGTAGTTTTTATTTTTAATTATTTACGCAAAAATAGTAATTACTAATAAATAGTTAATCAAATTTTTTTGATTTGAATGATAGAATACAACTTGTGTTTTCAAAAATTTAATTTATATTTTATTTTTCGCCTTTAAAACTGGGTACTCGAACAAAGTTAATGATGGTACATTATATTAGATATTCTATTTGTAATTTATAGAACTAAAAAATTTAATAAAATACATTTTTTAATTTTAAAAAACGATTGAAATTTTTTAAAAATTTGCATTGATTTATATATGCTTTCAATTTTCGAGAAAATTCTTTGTTCATTTCGAATATTTCAGTTTTATCAACAGAAATTGTGATATTGATATTCGGA
Source organism: Andricus curvator (assembly GCA_932195095.1). Taxonomy (NCBI): domain Eukaryota; kingdom Metazoa; phylum Arthropoda; class Insecta; order Hymenoptera; family Cynipidae; genus Andricus; species Andricus curvator. The sequence continues at coordinate 16,184 of CAKNYM010023150.1, read as the reverse complement.
AACACGAACGAGATTATAAGGATGTTCAAAATGAACGTTTTCAGCAAGTGCAAGAATGCCACACCCCGTTGCCGCAAGCAACCATCAACTTAGTTTTAAGGATGTATATACACTACGTACAATCAATGTTAAAAGTCGCTAATCTTTAAAATGATTGATAAAAGCAACAAAAATCGATCTATTATTAACTTCTGCAAATCTTGACGGAGGCTTCTGAACGTACTTGAGAAAAAAATAAGGATTTTATGTTTAATTTTTTCGTCTCGTATCCGAGACCTAGCTACAAGTTCATGACTTTTTCACGGATATAAATTTTTTCATAGATTCAGTGTTACATAACACATAAAGGTCACGTAACCTCTTTTGTCAAAAAATGCCTACACTCACTTGAAACGCTATTCTTCATTTTAAAAAAATTAACGAATCAATCTCAAAAACCTGACGTATAGGCAAGAAATGAAGACCAGATTCGCATTCAGCACGAAAAACTCTTTCAGAAATGAGACATCCCATTTCATGAATATATAGGTCACATTTTATTATCAGTGTACTCGCACAGGTAAATACCAGTCTTAAAAATGAGACTGAATTGTTCTGAAATGAAAAATATAACATCAGCGATACGTCCCAGAATGAGAATGCAGCTCCACGGTACAGCTGCATTCTCATTCTACTCTGAAATTGAAAATTTCTTATTTGGAAAACAAAGTTCTCATTTAGAAAAGAAAAAGTAACAAATGAGCTGCAACTAAAATTAAACCCACCATCAACAGTAATAAAAGATGTGTTAAAGGCCACAAAGGAATTATATTATTGATACTTAATAATAATTTAACAAGAATGTCAAATGATATCCTATCAATGTAAAAGAAATCCATTATTCCTATCAATGTAAAATAAATCCATTATTCCTATAATACTATGCGGAAGTGGTATATGACAATGCGAAAGTATCCCTCCGGGTAGCCAGTATCCTGATGACGTGCGCATCGAATAGCTAGTGTAGATATATTTGAGTAAAGTCGAAAGTGCAGTTCCGTGGAGAACGCGTAAAGGTAGGATACACCACCTCTTAGGATATGAACGTCGCGCCACTTCTCCGCTCGCGTGGCATATTTGAAAAGGAGGTGAACGCGCGCGCGAGAGTGGTACCATTGGATAGGGAATTGGGGCAGGAGCCAATAGTGAGTAGCGAAGGTGGAGCGATAGGTATTAAATAGGTGTGCGGCTGCATCAAGCAAGTTGAGTTCATAAACCAGCCGCCTTTAATGTAATCGGTGGAAATTTGGATTACAGTGATCCGAACTGAGTGGTCGTATACGGTTCTCTTCTGTGGATACAGCTCGCGGAGTGCGAGCTTTGCAACCGGCCGAACTAACGAGTGACAGTCCTCTGATAGAACGTTGGGCATAAGAGTCAGTCGCCGCCGAGCCAGTGACTCAGACAGTCCGCAAAGGAGTTGTCTTAACTAAGAACTATGAGGTCCTTTGGCGGTTGTAAACCGCTACACCATGTTATCGTACCCGCGGCAGTTCTTCTTTTACTTCTCGACGTTCCGTCCTTAGATGCAGCGCGCTCTACCAATTCCAGCACAAAAAGGAAGAAGGGTGAGTGTCCTTAACTTGGTTCTTTCGTCAACCTTCAGCGATCCTTTGACTCTCCTCCTTCAACCTTTCTCATATTTTTTTATTTCTTTCTATAAATCCTGCTCCTTCATTAAAGGACTATCTTCTTTTGCAAACTACCATTACCCGTTTCTCATTTATGAATGGATGAGTCATCATCATTTCCTTATTCTCCCTCTGATCCAAATATCATCCCCCAACACCTTCTTAAAGGCTCCACGTCCCACCAGTCCTTTGAATAATACCCTTACTCTTCAGCTCTTAACTCTTCTATTTTCCTTCCTAACCCCGTACTCTATCTTCACTTTTCTTCGTCTTTCCCTCTCCCATTCTCGTTCCTTCTCTCCTCTTCTCGAGAACCGCGAGTGAAGTGCTACGTGCAAAGCGAATCGGTTTCTACCGCAGGAAGGATCAGGACGTCAGTGAAGAAAGTAGACAACAGTGATGTGTTAGCGAGAAGCGAGTGCCGGAGGAGGTTGGTTGCGCCAATCCCCCTCAGGTAGGTCGTGAGCCATAGGTTAGTTGCGCCAAGACTCTTCAAGGGACGGATTAGGAGGATTAGAAGCTCAACGATGGGGGTTCTCTTTTAAGATAGACTGAGGTGTTAAATTAAGGAGCGAAATACAGATTTTTAATAGGAAGAGGGAAAAATAATACAGATACATAATAACATAAAAATATTTATTTGTGTTGGTCACATCCAAACTATTTTTATACTACATATTAACAATATATAACTTTTACACACACTATTAGTTGCAATATCTACTTAAAAAACAGACAAATCTGCTTCACCTTAAGCAATGTTGCTAACATTATTTTGGCACGGGAAGAAAACCGTAACATAACGAAATTACAAACTCCTTTTGTGTAATTGCATTCGTGTTCAATTCAAAAATTTTTCAATCACGGATTTGATTTTTGCGTATGTTTCAGCTTGAAACCCTAATAAAGTCTCTATAAATATGTAGATCTTTTCGTTTCGATTTTGTTCGTTTATTTTTTTATTTTTGTGGAAAAATTTTTCCTATGTTCAGCATCGCTGGATTGGATGCGCAGGGGTGTTTATATGGAAAAAACATCATTTTCCAGTAAAGTTAATTGTTATAAATAAAGTAAATTAACAAACAGTCTACATTACGAGTTTTTCATTTTTAAAGTAGATTTTTGCATTTAAATTATTTGTTTTTATTGAAAAAAAGATACTCTATCATGAAAATTTGTCATTAGATATTTTTCATTAATTTGATAAACAAATTACATAAACAAATGCTCAGTTTGGACATTTAAAGACAAAGAAAAATCGTCTTTTCTCTTCGTTTTCCTTAAGTAATGTCATCAGTGATGTTTAGTGATGAAAATTTGACATCTCATATTTTAAAATGATTTTCTAACAAGTTCTATAAATAATTTTATTTCCTTAATGAGAATTTGTTCATAAAATTCATTTATTATCAAATTAATTTTGTGAAACAATACTGACCAAATATATCCAGGCAAATTAAGGGAAAAAGCGATTTTTTTCTGCCTTTAAACGCCACCACTATAGGCATTTGTTTATAGAAATTGTTAGAAAATTATTTAAAAATATGGAGTGACAAATTTTACCACTAAACATCACTGATGGCATCATTTGAAGAAAATTAAGAGAAAAAACGATTTTTTTCTACCTTCAAATGTCCACACTATATTTATTTATATAATCTTTTTATAAATTCAATAAAAAATATCGGAACACAAATTTTTATGATCGAGTATCATTTTGTCGATAAAAGCAAGTAGTTCAAACGCAAAAATGTACTATGGCAACGAAAAATTCATAATGTGTATTGTTTGTTAATTTAATTTATTTATAAAAATGAACTTTGCTAAATAATTTTTTTTCGCTCTCAAACATCCGTGCGCATCCAGTCCAGCAATGTTTAACATAGGAAAAAAATCTCCACGAAATAAAATAAAAACGAAAAAATCGACTTTTTTCGCTGTTCGCATTAATATAAATGTTTAAACAAACAAACCCTAAAAAATCGGGCCACCTAAATCTCCTAGAAACCGAATGCTTAATTTTGTTTGAAAAGGAAATCCCAAATCGGTAAAGAATGCCTTCTACAAGTTATCTTGAAACTCATTTTTTATTTAATGCCGCTGCGCGGAGCACATAAAAAAATGTTCAAAATAATATTCCGGCTTATATTTTGAACCGATTGTAGAGTTCTTTTGAACAAAAGCCAAATTAATTCTTAAGAGATCTGTGATAGCCGATTTTCATAAAAAGTTGATCAATATTTTACATTATCATTTTATTTTAGTATAACCTTTGCAAAAATTAAATTTTTAATTTTCCAATGCATTAACATATGCATACTATTTCACACAAGTAACAACTTTCAATTGGTATACACTGCGAATTTGTTTTTAGTAATAACCTTTGTAATGAAATGACAATATAGTACTCTCAATATACAATATACAAATTTCTAAAAAAATTACCTCAAACTTTAAAAATTTGCTTAAACTTTGTATTTGTTTATAAAGATGAGAAATACACTTCCATTTATTTTTATAATGCTTGCACGTGACTGAAAATTGGATTACAGACAAAAGTCACTTTATAAATATTCAAAATCATTACAAAATCTCAGACTGCTGCATTGGAATCTTGAAAATTTTAATTTTTGCCAAGTTTATATTTATTTAATACAAATTAATTACTTTTCAAACTATATCAATTAAAAAACGGATTATTTGGCTATTTTGAGCATTTAAACAAGGTTCTTTCAACGTAATCATCTGGTAATAAGAAATTTGTAATATTTTTGCTGACAATTCGATAGAGATCCACCATTGTTATCCTAATCAATAATTTAATTATTTCTGCCATTTAAAATCCGTGTAAAATGTTTTTAGGAATGCTCACTTATATTCGTGAGCAAATATAAAAAATTGACAATTGGTTAAAAACAATTTAACCAGAAAAAATGCCTTCTTGAGGATTCACAGGACCCAGATATTTCATTCCGTAAAATGTTCGTTAAAACGTATGTCAAAGTAATATTTAATTACGACATATTACTATTTTTCAACATGATTATTAAATTTAGCATTTTGAACATGCTGGAGCAATTGCAAGCAGATTAAACAAAATAAGAGACTTTGATTTTCGACAATACCTTTTTTGTCACTTTGTTAAATAAAAATAAATAAAATTCTTTTTAAAAATCCGGCTACCATAAAGTTATTTCAAATTTAGTACAGAATCAATCTAAAAAGAACTTTGAAATCGGTTTAAAAATTGTAACCCCCAGCTTCATTTATTTACAAAAATCCGACTTGACCACTGACTGTGCGTCCTGGGTTTAAACTGAAAGCATTACATCTGAATATTCTACAGTTTGCCGCCCTTTTCTCATTAGGATCCAGTGATCTGTTATACATATTATTTATTACACCAGTTCTCAGGCACATTTCAAAAGATGAAGTTGAGATTATTTAATTTTTGGACAGGTATAGACTTGGCGCAACTGACCGGTAGGATTAGAGAACCTTTTTCGATCTAGGGATTAGCGGCAGGGCAATTGGCGCAACTGACCAGCGCCCGCGAGTGCTACCGGGTGAATCACGGTTTTTGATCTTGAACCACAACCAAAGAGAGTGGAAAGCGAACATCGTAAATCATTTCATCCTAGTCATGAAGGGATTTCGAGATATGAGCTGCCTAGTGCCTAGTTGGCTTCTTCTTGTCACGGCATATCACTCCACCACACTGTGTCGAACGTGACGTCTTTACTTGGCACAATTCTAATCTCGACGTGCTCATCCCCCCATTCACATAACGGTCTTCATGCTTGGAATCCTCGTGATACCAAATGCCGTTAAATGCAGATCGAGTGAGATTAGCTGAATGTCACAAAAGCCAAAGGATAGATAGATATTCATGATGGTCCTATTAGTACAAACCATGTTTTAATGCTAGATTTTCGTTATTTGTGAATGTCCTTTGACTATATAATGTCATATATTGAAGCGTCCTAAATTACATTAATATCGAATGATTTTCATCAGGCAGGTGCTATTATTAGATTTCTCAATATTTTATACCATACTTGCAAAATGCTTATTGGAGAAAAGATTTTGAGATTCATAAAAAAATCAGCCCAAAGAAAAGTTGTTATTTTAATTCTATAAGGAGATTCAATTTCTAAAAATAATTGAAATTGCAGTATTTTCTTAAATTATTAATATCTTGTGAAGTATTGCACAACATAATATTCTGGGGATCATTTTAAACGTTCATTTCTATGGATGTTTTCATCTTGTGGTTAAGATTGTGAAAATTTTTTTCTAATTTTTTCGAAAATTGTAAAAAATGAAACAATGCTTGCATTTCAGTATTTTCGCAGATATTATCTACTTAAGAAATTACTACAATTTCCACGTTTTTTACAACTTCTCCTTATAGAAATAGCCTAATTACTTTGATTGTGACTGATTTTTTCTAAAATTTGGAAGAAATTTCTGGTATGACTCTTAGAATTCAATAAGGCAAATAAGTGAAATGTTTTGCCTATCATTACACTGGTCTGCATGGATTTTGTAAGTTGATAATAATCAGGGAGTTTCGAGATATACCTTTTTGCTGAACGAGAATCCGGAATAAATTGTCAAACATTTCAGCTTTTAGATAAATTTCAGCTTAAAAGTGCTGAGAGTATAAATTGGTCTATTTTTTTCAAATGGTAGCAGGTATATACGAGATATATGATTTGCGAAAACTATTCCAGAAATAAAGTTCAGCCCTTCGTAAGAGCATAAGCGCAATTTTTACGATTTTCAGGTGTGACAAAAAAACTGTTTAAAAATCTAATTTTCAGTGTAGGAACAATATATCTTTCTGAGATACATCTGAGCTAAATTAAAAGTACATTTGGAATATTTTAGTATGTTCCGAGAAATCGATGGAAGATTTTTTTCGTTCAGGGCGCACGTTTTCTTCAGTATTGACAGAGATTGAAATTCCGTTCTTTAATTGCAGAAATAAACAAAAATTGCACTTGTTCCTATTGAGTTGCTGAATCGATCTAAAAAAAATTCATTGGAAAATATCATTAAGTTCCTAAAACATGGAAAGAAAATGTATTAGTCTTTCGGAACGCACATATTTTTAACTTCCAATTAATATCCAATTTTGAGCATAAAAAAAAACGAAAACTTGCTTCCGAGATACTGCAGTTCTGAATTTAAATGTAAAAAGTTTGATTTAAAAAAATTATCCAGTTCAGAGAAGCTTGAGAGGAAATTTTTCTTCCGCTTGAGGCGCATGTTGTCTCAAATTTATGCTGTAATTTATACTCTACATTTCAATTAGATCAAGCGAAATCAAGATTGATTTGTTGCTCTTGAATTGCAAACAAATATCAAAAAGTTCCAAAAAGTTGAAAAACTTCCAAAAAAACTGCAAATAAGTTTTTAAATTGCAATCAAATTTGAACCAGGACATAATTAAGAGTTTATTGCAATTATTATTACAATTATTATTGCAATTTTTCTGATTTTTTAAACGAGTAATGTCATTTTCGAAAATGGGATGCTAATGCACTTATGCAGGGCTACCTTTCAAATATCCTTGACGCGCTGTGCTGCTAAGAATCAGGAAACCTTTAATTCCCGTATGCGTCAACAGTCACAAGTATCTTCAGTTTTTTGACCCCGGATTCATAATCAGTGGGTAAAACTCTTTCAAATCTCTTAGTCACTTAATATAAGTAAAATGAAAAGTTAAACGGTATCATGAATATCAGAATTACGAAAGTTTTGAAACTTTCGTAAAACAAAAGATAATTCATGAAAAAAATGATAAATGTGCACATTGGATGGAAAAAAATTCTAAAGGGCACCAAGTGACTTTCTTTTTTATACTTAACTTTTGTTACTATTTTATATGTAGGGCACACCGTCAAGTGAAAACGGATCATTCTTTTCAGACAGTGCTGGTTTCGGAAGCTACGTGACGAGTTCTCAATCTTTCACAGCTTTGCTTTATTTTTAATAATTTTACATAATATGCAATTTCGCATCGCTAATAAGATAAGGTATTATTTTTATTAAGCTCTCCAATAAAATTGAAAAGCACCAAGGTAAAGAACCGTAAATTGCAAGAAGTGTATAGTGGAATCACAATTTATCAAATTTACACATTCCTTCATAGAAAAGTGATTCAATCAACTAGGAAGAAACGCTTGCAGTTTTGCAGTTTATTATGTTGGCATCTGCTTGATGATAACTACTAACAGTTATAGAGTTGTTCAATCTACATTTTAACTGAAATTTACTAAAATGGAATAACAATTTGCAATTACATTTTTTTACTCAATATACGAAGTTTGTTGATTCTTCCGTTGCTGATGAGTTTTAGGATATAGTTTCGTGATGTTGTTAGAGAAAACTACGTTACATTTTCACTTAGAAAATAAAAGCATGATCGTTCAATAATGCACATCATTTAACAGTCACTTTCTTCGTATTTCCTGAAACAACTCTTGCAGCTGAGTCATTGAAACGCATTTACTAATATCCTTGTCTGTTCTCAACAAGAGGTTAAATTGATCTGCGATGTCGATTCCGTTGACTCCAAGTCGAGGCTTCAGCATTGTAAATTTCTCCGAAAAATAATTTCGAACGAGAATAAATAAATTTCAATAAACTTATCAGAACAGTCCAGATTTCTGTAATAGCTTGAGGTTTCTTTAACCCTAAAATTTGGTGCAATGAGATTTTGTAAAAATCTTTACGAGAAGGAGTAGGATGGCGCTTGGTGGAACCTGTCCACCTAGATGAAACCTGTCGCGGAAGTTTCTTCCGAAAACACTACTTCATTTATGTACACATCGCTATGCCATATACCGGTCATTGTCTTGAATCTCGAAACAAGTTTGTCAATTCGACGATCCTTAATGGTGCCCAGGTAGAAAAGCGAATCGGTGGCCACGTCATTGAACTTCTAGCCGACTGGTTTTCTGCGAGTAATTGGCCTTCCGCCAAGACAAAAGAGAGATAAAGAAAGAGAGGAAGCGGGAGAGAATGTCCAAGGACGCTGAATAAATAAATACAAAATTAGTCAAGGTAGTCAATATGTGCCTGAAAATGTTTTTCGTCGACGATTTAAACATATTATCCAAAATATTTAACTTAAAAACTTTTCTTGACCTAATAAACTTGGTGATTATGAGTTTTAAACCGCAATTCCAAAACCATAATAAGTTCCAAAAATATAAGGCCCAATACAAGGTCCAAAACACTAAATTTCTAATCGTGAATCCTAAACCCGAGTTCAAACCCCTAAAAGCCATAAATATTAGAACCAATATATAAGTCCCAAAACAATAAGGCCTAACATATAACTCCCAAAATATAAGTTTCACAAAATAAGGCCCAAATATGACGGAAGGACACCCGACCGAAATTATAAGGGTTTCGTCTCGGGTATACATTTATTTTAAGGTCATGTCTAGGTTCATCGAAATTTAATGAGCGTAGAACTAATATTTTTTATGAGTCCAGAGAAACTGAAAAAAGCGGCTAGGTTCACCAAAATTTGGTGAGCGTAGCACAAATATTTTCGGTCCAACGGACACTTGTTTATTTTGAACCCAGTATTTCGTGCTCATCAACCGGATGGAAAAGAACATTTCGTGACGGAAAGTTGTATTCCAAGTTTCTCGTGGGGTTTGCTAGAACACCGTAAAAAATGGGCATGTAATGGATTTACATGCGACTCAAGATCTTGAGAGCTAATTCGAATGAAATCGCTCAATAGATATATATCGATTGCTTGTGACGAGAGTAATTGAAATCTCGTGCTGAAGATAATCACGATAATAATTGGGTTCGTGTAGCCAAAGAACAACTTGTCCTAACAGACGATGCCATACGTAAGACAAATCTATGAAAGACGTTTCGATTATATTGCACGGACATTCAAATAATTTCATTAAACGACAAAAAAAGCTTGTAACTGAGGTTATGTAACGAGAAGCATTACTAGTTTTATTATACAATAGGGAAAATTAAACCACTTCACTGAACCAAAAAAAATCGTTATAAAGACACGCTGATAATGTTCGTGATTCCTGAACTGCAAATAAAAAGTAATTTTATCATTTGCTTTACCAGTGCTTTCACTATTCACTTCTGTCCAAATGGTGATTATTTCATTTTAATCCGTAAGTTTGATTTAACTTTTTTCTCTTAGTTTGGTTCTCATTGAAATTTTCAATTTGCTAAACACACAACTATTCTTATTGGCCAACATTATTATGTAGTATAATCATGTATGCAAGATGGCTGGGATTCCAATTTGAAATTAGGCATTTTTAAGCCCATTAAATACATTTTTACATTCTCATCCTGTAATGAAAAGGTATTAGATTTGTGTAAAATGTGCCCCCCCCCCCCGTTTTTGTCAAATGTCCACGTTTTGAGACCCCCTGAACCCAAAAAACAGGTTTTTACAAAATGTCTGTCTGTTAGTCTGTAGATTTTTAGTTTGTTAGCACGATAACTTTCAAAAGAATTAACATATTGGATTGGTCTTTGGTTTACTCTTTAAGTTTCCTAAAATGAAGGTCAATTTCGTTAGCCAGCCATTTTTGATGAAAATTCAAAAAGTAAGCAAATTTTGAAAATGTTTGAGAACACTTTTTTTTAATATTTAGAATTTCTATGGACGGATATTAATAGTACTCAAAAAGGCGAACAAAATATTTTTACGACTTTTTTTGATAGAAGAAAAATTACTGGAGTTTAGCAATTACAAAATTCCAAAAACCAAACGTAAATGAATATTTTAAGCCAAACAACGCACGATATGAAAAAAAGTTAAGACAAGAAAAATGTTTCTTTTTGAACACCCTACAATGTTGTTATGAAACTTTTTTTAATTTTCTTGAAAAATCGAAAATTCAAATTTTTATCACAGAAAAAAAAATGAAAAATCAAAAATTCCATTTTGCGGTCAAACTATACAAGATAGAAAAAAAGATGAATCGACAAAAATTGTGCACTCAAAAAAGATCTACAAATTTGTTATCAATCACTTTTTTATGGGATGCGTAGTTTTTGTTTCATTTGTAAAAAACTGATTTAAGAATAAAATAAATTATTACATTCCCATCCTATAATGAGAAGGTATTAGATTTGTGTAAAATTTTACACCCCCCCCCCCGTTTTTCTCAAATGTCCACGTTTTGAGACGCCCTGAACCCCAATAAACAGGTTTTTACAAAATGTCTATCTGTCAATCTGTAGATTTTTAGTTTGATAGCACCATAAATTTCAAAGGAATCAACGTATTGGATTGGGCTTTGGTATACTCTTTAAGTGTCCTTAAATTAAGGTCACGTTCGTTAGCCAGCCATTTTCGATGAAAATTCAAAAAGTGAGCACATTTTGAAAATTGTTAAGAACAATTTTTTTTTATTTAAAAATGCTATAGATGGATGTTAACAGTACTCAAAAAGGCGAACAGAATATTCATATGACTTTTTTTATAGAAGAAAAATTACCGGAGTTATAGCATTTAAAAAATTTCAAAAAAAAAAACGAAAATGAACATTTTAAGCCAAACAACGCACGATATGAAAAAAAGTACAGAAAAGAAAAATGTTTCTTTTTAAACACCCTACAATATTGGTCTAAAACTTTTTTTGATTTTCTTGAAAAATCGAAAATTCAAATTTTTATCGCACAAAAAATAATGAAAAATCGAAAATTCCATTTTGCGGTCAAACTATACAAGATACGAAAAAAGATGAATCGACAAAAATTGTGCACTCAAAAAAGATCGACAAATTTGTTATTAATCACTTTCTGATGGGACGCGTAGTTTTTGTTTCATTTGTAACAAACTGATTTAAGAATGAAATAAATTAAATTTTTGGACAAACGACACAAATCACGAAAAAAATTAATCGACAAAAGTTGTTCACTCAGAAAAGGGCTACACATTTTTTATTAATCATTTTTTCATAGGATACTTAATTTTTGTTTCAATCGTGAAAAATAACATTAACAATAAACATTTTTTTTTGAAAAACGACGCGAGGTACGAAAAATATGAATAGACAAAAGTTGTTTGACCAAAAAAATCTATAAATTTGTTATAAACTTTTTTTATAAAAATACATTTAAAATAAAAAAAAAAATAACTTTTTGGAAAAACGATACACGCTACAATAACATTTTATCTAACAAAATTTTTTGCCTAAATTACATTTACAAATTTTCTTAGAACCACTTTCCGCTAGGATGCATATTTTTAGTTCAAATCGTAAAAAATAACATTGAACATAAACAAATTAAATTTATGGAAAAGCGACACAAGTTGCAATAAAATGCATGATAACAGAATTTTTTTTATACGATGCGCACTTTTTTTCAATTATAAAAAGAAGACAAGGAAAATACGGCTGTTTTTAATATCAATACATATTATGAATTATAATAATATACAGTTATTGAAATCATATAAAATTTTCACGGTAGCTCAGGATAAAATAAATGCAAAATCAGGAACAAATATGAAAGTAATCATGATAAATACAATTTGTACTTTATTTTGCAATATCTAAATAAGTAATCACAGGCCGACATACAGAAATAAATGTAATATACATTTGATATAATAATGTTGAACATATTATAATGTAGAACATATAATGTAGAAAATTTCGCATTTTAGACAAAATCGAGTGCAAAGCACGAGTTACGTGATGAGAATGTATTCGTTAAAGCGATCATTTGACCTTTAATTTTAAAATTTCTGTGCACAAATGTGGGGGAAATACAAAAACCGAGCGCGCAGCGCGAGGTAAATACATTATCGAGTCTGATATTTGGTTAGTTACTATGTAGTTAGCTATGTAGTTGCAACAGTTTCTCCATTGTGCAATGCTCTGATCCACTTTTGAATCAAAGTTTAACACCTCGGGATTTAGTGTCCTCTTAAAAAGTTCCATTTCGAGAGTGAATGTATTTACCTCGCGCTTCGTGCTCGGTTTCTATACTTCTCCCACTTTTATGCATACACCTTTTGAAATTAAAGGTCAAATAACCATTGACAACTATTTGGTAACTTTTTGAATTCCCTTTTGTTAAAGCTCTTTCGGCTTTAACGAATACATTCTGATCACGTATCTCGTGCTTCGCACTCGATTGAAGTATGTCCAAAATGCGATATTTTCTATATTATGTTGAACTCTATGTTATTAAATATATGAGTTAATTTCTGTACCTCGAACCGAGACTGCTCATTCGGATATTGCAATATAATGTACAAATTTCATCGTTCATTATTATCTTATTATCTGTTCCTTATTTTGAATAAATGCTCATTCATAGTTACCCTAAGAAATGTATATGAAACCTATTCTTAGATGCCTGTCTACAGACAGCAGACAACCTCGTTATAATCCATTTTTCTCTCTTCGGGGGTTTCAAAACATGAGGATTTGATGAAAAAAGGCAATATTAAATTTTAAACAGGAAACTAATAGCTTCTCATTAGGATGATAATCTAAAAATGCTCGAAAAAATCTCAAAAACAAAAGAATTCCAAACGAATTGAAACGCAGAACGTTCATTGTGAATAACGGACAGCTGACAAAAAAAATGAATCCAAGGTCCTTTATTATTAGGGATATTTTGGGTCAAGGACTATTCTAGGGAGAATTTAGAACTATGCATATGTTTAAATTGAAGATTCGTTCGACTCTCTTCTTCGTGAAAGCGCTGGCTAAGGATCATCACCCGTCTTATTTCAAAGTCACGGTGGTGAATCCTTACACTTGATTACTGTCTCTTTTATTCTCTCAGCAAAGTACGGAGGCAGCCTTGCATTTTCTACATCAGGGTTCCGTATGATGCTTTTCTTAATGTACATTCGATTGTCGGTATACAGATTTTTCAGAATTGACAACTAAGACATTTACAAATGGCACGTCCATTCACCGTAAAGTACAAATATGGCTGAGAATGGTAAGGAACTTTCCTCCTCTTCCTCGGAACAATTAAGACTTTGTTCTTCCATTTTTTCTCTCATTTTTAATTAAACATATTGGAAGGATAATTTTTTCTAAGTTAGACTACGTGCATAGATGTTCGAAAGACGAATATAATTCGAAAAACAAATTTGAGAATAAATTTAACAAATGTTGTACAAGTTTACAATTTGAGAATAATATAATTCGTCATTTAATTGTATTACATTATTATTTATTTTATAGGTGTCGCCTTCCGCATAAGTCAAAATGTATTTCTAGAATAAGGGACATTAATGCAAACTTATTCCATGGTGCGCCAAGTGCGTGAATACAATGTGCTTTCGTTCATCAGAATATACACGATTGTTTTATTGGCATCAGTGAAATTAGATCAGTAAAATGAAAAATGCTTAAAATTACGAGGGACGAAATAGGAATATTTCGATTAAAGTAATTTATCTCAAATGCCAGTTTCTTCATTTATAGGTAGTTTTAACTAACTTTCTAATTCAGAAATGTTTCTGAAGTATAAATTATTTATATATAACACACTACTCTAAAGAATATATCATACATCTATTTATTATATTTAATATTTATACTATACCAATAGAATAAAAATAATGTCATATATATTTGAACTAATATATGAGACATTACATATAGAATCGACACAGTTCTCCATATAACTATCCCCGCTTCGATTTTCCATTTTTTTAAGAATGCTCTAATTGCACTTCTAAAATTTTTACAATTGCCTACATTTTGTGAATCAAAATCAGTTAAAGATAATTTGTCATTATACAGAAAAACATAAATATAAATAAATATGTATTACGTTTAAAGTTGATTCTTTACCATATTCAGTAGTTCAAGGTTTTCTTTGATTATACTACAATAAATTTACTTGAAAATAATATAATAGAAAAACTTCAGTAGTAAAATAACTATTTTTAATATTGTAAGCTAATTTTTATAAACAAATGCATCATTCGGAGGTTTAGAACGCTTTCATTAAAAATGTATGTCTTTCTTCTGAACCCATAATAATAATTTTATCATTGTTACACAAATTTTCCCTAAGCAACGGTTAAATGGGACAGAATAAATATTCATAACAACATTAATGATACACATTGACCATTATATATATAATTTAAAGAAAGAGCTAAACAACCACCGCAGGGTTCTACTGAGAGCAATTGCCATCTAGAAAATGTCAATAGCCCCCAGTAGAACCTCGGTAAATCACACCTATGGTCACGTCTCCCAACCGTGAGAAGGGTGGCCACAGGGCACGAAGAAATCACAATGACAGGCCAGCGAAACCCTCGTGTGTCTTGAGCACACGAAGCGACCCACGGATGACAGCTTTCTGCATCCATATCGCAAGTGCCTTGGCATATTTTTGGCACGCGGGTATGGCTTTAAGGTTACGAACCCGTGATAGTTTCGCACCTCCGAGAGCACCTATCACAAGCACAATTACTTGCACCGAATATTTTGGGTACAGTCGTTGCAGCTCTCTTTTAAGGTCTTGATACCTCTCCTCTTTTTCTTTCTCCTTTGCAGAGATGTTGTATTCGGACAGAGCCGAGAATTCGATCACGAACATAGTTCATTTCTCGAAGTCTTGGAGAACAGTATCAGGCCTCGAATGCGCAACAGAGACTGCTGCCCGAAAATCGTAGTTCCAGAAAATTTGGCACTTCTCGTTTCGGACAATTGACTCTATCTCCCTTGGAGCGTTCGGCAGGGCAGGGTCGCGACCAACGCCGTAAGAGCGACAAAGATGGTAATAAAGCACTCTTAGGGCCGCATTATTCCTGTAGATATATGTCGATCCTGCGTGGGTCGGACACCCTGATAGTATGTGTTCTAGGTACTCAGCGTGTGCATGACACGCTCTGCACCTATCACTGGGAACTTCTTGACATAAAATGCGGTCACGGTATGCTAAGGTGGAAATGACACCGTCCTGGCATGCGAAAATAAAACCCTCTGTACCTGAATTAAGCCCTGATGACGTGAGGAAAGCAAAAGTTTGCTCCTTCGACAAGGACTGTTTTTCTACATTTCTGTGAAAGTTTTCGTGCATTTTCTTGTCGAGTAGCTGTTGGTGAAATTTCTCAACTTCTGCTCTCTTCACTTCGGCTTTTAGAAGTGGAGCATCTAGATGGAGTAATGCACTTTCCTCACTTCTGATGTTAAAATTCAGCCCAAGGGTCTCGGCCGCCTTCTCCGCGGCTTTGTAAAGGAACGCTCCTTCGCCAATCATCTCGTGGTTCCTGACCATCTTTAGGAGAGGATCTCTGCCTTTCGCAACGATGTAAGCTGTACTTAGAACAATTTAGTTATGAAGACGCTGGAGATTCAGAAGTCCGCGTCCGCCTTGACGGCGTGAAATGTATAATCGCGCAACTGACGAATTGATATGCAAGCTTTTATGCATATGGGGCATAATTTCTGAAGTGTATCCACCTCGAAAATGAAAGTTGTCCGATCGGGCTAAAAATTGGCCCAA
>CAKNYM010023146.1:747-33571 GCA_932195095.1 Andricus curvator | reverse complement strand
ATCGGGTAGTGTCACGCCTACCCTGAAAGGGAAATGGTTTAATGGTATAATGGACAATCTGGTTTTATAAATTTATCAATTATTTTTTTTACTTAATATTCTTTTATGAGTTGTACAAATTCATAAAAGTTCAGACTTTCTCTAATATTTTTCGTCAGTTTGTTAAAAACTGTAATACTACAGTTTATCGGTGATCTTTGCGCTGTTCTAGTTCTAAGATATTTATTCCTTAATTCTCGAGCAAATCTAGTGGTATAGTTATGTACATTGTTCCCTATTCAAAATTGATACTCAGTCTTTATATGATTATTTATCATTTTGTATATCATTTTTACCCGAAGAGTATGCACATCTTGAAGCTATGTTACTTTATATAATTCCAAAGTCGACATCTCTCTAGGAAAATTGTATAAGGTTGTAAGTATGTTGTTTTGAAGCCTTCGTATTTTATCCAGTAAATGTTCTGAAGCAGAAGCCCAGTTTGCGATCACATATCTAATATGAGATTCTATGAAAGCGTGGTAAATCATTTTTTTATTTTTGTCACTTAATACCCTTTTGCATCTTGTTAAAACACCATACCATGGTACTATTTTTTTCATGACTTTTTTTATATGTCGTTTCCATGTTAATTTATTATCAATTATAGCTCCAACATATTTGTACTCCTTAGTTTCCTGAATAATAACATGTTGTATTTTCATAATTAGTGGTCGCTTGGGTATATTAACTAACCCAAAAGTCATATGTACTGTCTTTTTTATTTACAGTTAATTTATTACATTTCAACCAGTCACAGTAAATTAACAAGTCCTTATTTATTTCCTCCTCCAATTTTTTACAATCTTTATTACTATAAACAAGAACAGTATAGTCTGCAAACATAAAAATTTTACCTAACAATCCCGCCTCAGTTATACTCTCAACATAAATTAAATATAGTAGAGGTCCAAGAACTGATGCTTGAGGCACCCCCATAGTAATATCAGTTTGCCTACTTCTTTAAATCAATAAATGTTGCTGCAGCCATTTCTTTGTTGTCTATTCTTCTAATGATGTCTTCATTAAAGTTCGTTATGGCACACTGTGTATTAGACCCTTCCTGAAAACCATATTGCATTCTACTGATTCCTCTGTTCTTGTTTAGATAGTTTATTAATCTTATCTCAATTGCACTTTCATAAAGTTTTGAAAAGTTACTTGACAACAAAATTGGTCAATAGTTACCCACATTATCTCTAGATCCGCTTTTATGTATAGGAATCACATTACTTATTTTCAGAATTTCAGGAAATGAACCATTCTCAAAATCAGTATTTAAAATCTTTAATAAGTGATTTTTTATAACAGGATAGTATGCCAGTAGTTCATAAACAGTAATGCTATCATCACGTGCTGCTGCCTGTTTATTTAGTGTACTTACAATTTCATCTAATTTATTAATAGTGATTGGCTCGAATTCGGCTAACTCTGTCTTAAGTTCTATTTCGCACATCTCTGTATCCTCATCTCCTATATTTTTCTGTAACTTTTCACCAATTTCTTGATAGTAGTTATTTATTTCGTTTACAATATTTTCAGAATTCACAACCTCTCTGGCACTGACAAATAGCTTTTTTATTTCATTGGTTTTTTTATCTTGTGGAGAATTGTTCAAAATTGTGTCCATAGCTATCCAAGTTTTCCTGGGGTTATTTTCTGCTTTCTCGACCATCGTGTCAGCTTTAGTTTTTGCTATTTTCCTAATTTCATCTGTTACTCTATTTTTTATTTTTTTAAATTTATTTGTTATCAATTCATTTGTTGGATTTAATTTTGGTCTGACATACAAATTATCTCTTTATTTCATAAGTATCACCACATATTAAACCCCTAACACCAAAAGTTTTCATAATATTATTCAAACCTTCTAGAAACTCGCTTTGTGAACTTGATGCTTATCCATATATAGCAAATATAATTAAATTATACTCTTGTATCTTGAAAAGTATAACATTACATCCGTTTTTATCGTCGAAATAGCTTTGATTAATTTCTTCAAAATTCAGATCATTTTTAATATAAACAGCTACTACGCCTGCCCTAGACTCTCTACAATTATGTATTGAAGTATATCCATTAATATTATAAAAATTAGTCTCACTTTGGTACAGCCATGTCTCGGTAAGGATCAAAATATCAGTTTTATTATATTCACTTTCTATTATCATTTTGAACTCTTCAAAAACATTTCTAATACTTCTTATGTTTAAACATATTATATTTAAATGACTTTTCATGATAACTATTTTTTGTTACCTTTCCACAGCTTATGATTCTCGGTTTTCTCTTTTTTCGTTACTCCATTGTTTCTAATTGTTGCAAGCCTTCTTCATTTCTTATCTATATTCTTATGTCACCTTCCTTTTTCTTCACGTAGATTCTGCCGTTGTCGTACCAGGCGAAACTAAATTTCCCTTTCTTCCTAAGATCTCTTGCTCCCTTAAATGATCTCTGATTGTGCAGAGTCAGGTTTCCGTTAATGTAGATATTCTGATCCTTGTCCCCTCGAAGGTTACATTCGCCAATTTTGATGCCTTTAACTTCTTTTATCTTTCTAATTATGTTTTCTTTGGCCTCTCTAGTTTTTCACTTTGGGAAAATTGTGGGAAAATTTTTAGTGGATTTTATCACGTAACACTTATCAATTTCTTTTTCTGCGAGTTCATAACCCATGCCTTTCATGATTTTTGTTACTGTTGCGTGGGTGGGATTCTTCTTCTTGTTTCGGTATTCCTGTAAAAATTAAATTTTCAGATTTTTGTCCTTGGTCTTTTTTGTTCTGTTTGGTTTTTATGTATTCCAGATCACTGGCCAAACTTTTATTCTCTTCCTCCAACTTTGTCATCTGTTTTTTAATTTCTTCATTACCTTCTCTTTATTCCAAAAAGATAGTTGACATAAAATCCACCGAATTTTTCAATTCATCTATTCTCTCACTATTATGTTTTTCAAGGCTTTTTATTTACTTGTTAAGAATGTTGAATTGCGCTTCCATATATTTTTGTAGGTTCTCCATTTTTTCCTCTTTTGATTCCTCTTCTGGGAAATTGACAAAGCTGTTTACTGTTTCATTTGCTTGAGATGAAGAAGAGTCAGGATCAGTGCACTCACTATCTAAATCTTCCTTACATTTACAAAATGCAATACCTTTCTTATGAATCAAATTAATTCCTGCTTTTTTCACATCCCGGGTGGTACGTTGTCGGGCAGTAGGCGCAAGTAACCGGTTTCCTTTTGATTTCTTTTTGACACACCCGACATAGATCCAGGGGTTCTCCACTAGGCTCAAGATCCTCAGGTGCGGAGCTACTCCGCTGTGTATTTATTTTTACATTTAAATTCATAAGTATTATTCAATGTTAACTTTCTAAGTTAAGTTTTATCTTTTTACAAAAAGATTCAGGAGATATTTCTGTACATATTTATCACTTTAAATTAACGAAACTCTGCCATTTAATCAATTCACGCTGTCTTATATGTATATCCACTTATAATATATGTATAATACGTATATTCACAATAGACAGTTTTTAGTTGTTTTTCGAGTGTTTTTCACAAACTACACGCACTACAACGCTGCTTGAAGAAAAACATTAGTTCCAAATTGTGTTTGCAAGTCTCATTCTCCAAATAAATGTCACTTTCTACTACTTTAGAACCACGTTATGATATACGTATATACACAGTAGACAGGTTTTCGTAAACAAAACGCACTACAAGTTTGGTGGAGGAGTATATTAGTTCCACAACGTGTTTTCACGTCTCACTCTCCACCATAAATGTTACTGTCACCACTTTAAAAATAAATAAAAACACCCATCACGATGGTCACGTGTCTTTTCACCAATTTTATCAAACAAGTTATGTTTGCAATGTTGTGTGTATTGTACCTACCTCCACTCATGGCTGGTGATCAGGAGCACAATATTGTCATTATACACTCATTTTTTTATTAAACTCGATAACCAACTTTCGCAGATATAGAAAATTGACGGAGCGACCTCGCAGCACGACCGTACCGTATCAGCCATATTGGATTTTTAAAAAATTACAATAAGTGCTCAAAATGTTGTCCTCGCACTTCGATGCACTTCTTAATTCGAGCCTCGAAAGATTCCACACAACTGCGAAGTGTGTCTACTGTTATTTGTGCACAAGCAGACCTGATTCGCTCGATCATTTTATCACGAGTTGTGAGCACTTCTTGATACACGCGACTCTTTAGATAACCCCACAAATAGAAATCCGGTGCCGTAAGATCGGGCGATCTGGCAGGCCACTTTACCGGACCTCCTCTACCGATCTATCGTCCATTGAATTCGCGATTGAGTACTTTCCTCGCGATTACCGAATAATGTGCTGGACAATCGTCATGTTGAAACCACATGTTGTGTCGCACTTCAAAGCTTAGGTCTTCAAGTAATATTGGAAGTTCATTTTCTAAGAAGTTACGATATTCTCCACCGCTCAAATTTCCATCAATAAAATACGGACTGATAAGTTGATATCCAATTATTCCACACCAAACATTCACGGACCATGGACGCTGATGCTCAACTTCACGCAACCAGTGTGGATTTTGTACACTCCAATAATGCATGTTGTGCCGACGAGCGTTACCATGGTTCTGAAAATAATTGCCATGAAGTTCTTGATGCAGTGAAATATGATAAGCATGATATTTATTACGTTTTAATACCTTCCGAACACTGGATAGAGTCATTCCGGAATCGCGGCTTAGTTGTCGAGTACTAACATGAGGGTCATGATTGACTGCAGCTAAAATCGCGATTTCATTATCAATTCCAGTAACTGTTAATCGACGCTTCCTTTTTTTCGGTTGTGCACTTCCGTCAGTGATGAACTTTTGGACAACCCGCTAAAAGGAAGCGCGTGAAGGAACACTTCCTGGAAAGCGTTGAGTATAAAGCGTGAGAGCATCATTGATATTCCTGACACTTGTTCCATAAATGAGAATCATTTCAATCTTCTGTTGTTGAGATACAATTTCCATTGTAAAAGTAATGAAGTCAAGTAATGAAGGAATACAACGACACCCAAACCAAATGAAACAAACGTGATCAACAGGAAACAATTGGAGATTGCACATTGAGGTAGCAAGTCAACTTAAACTGCGAACAAGAACAAATGAAAATCGTAGAGCGGAGTAACGCATAAATCTATCGCGAATCGAAAAATATTTTTCGAATAAAACTTACGTATTTCATAAAGGAGAATCTGAATCTGTGATAAAAAATTGGGTTTCCCATTTGAAATTACAAAGTTACCCCCACTCCTGCCTCCTGCGGGGTGGGGTGGGGTAAATTTCTGCGGGGTCGCTTTTCCCCATATGAACACGACAATACGGAGCGATCCCTCTCGGCGTTTAGTGTCGCCTCATTCCCGACAACTCGAAACACAATATTTGGCGACGAGGATGGGATCGTCGGGATAGGAACAGATTCAATTTTTAACCTCACTTTTGGCCGAGTGCAAGTTCATCATTCGTAGTTGGATAACCTTTTCTAAAAGAAGCAAGTTTATTAAAGTTCGTGTCAGTTGAATCAAGTCGGTAAGTCGTATCTGAATTCTAATTTAAAATTCAAAATTAGTCGGTCATAGAGTCAGTGCGTGTCGCTTTAAGACGTGTATTTTTGTGTCGCAAAATGACTACAGAAAATTCTACAATGATTGGTAGCATCCCAGTCTACGATGCTACTCTGGAACCTTTCGAGAATTACTTAGAAAGAATAACGGCATTTTTCATTGTTGATAAAACATCGGAGGCGCAGAAAAAATCATAACTCGTCGTTCTTCTGGGCCCGGAGCTTTATGGACTATTGAAAAATGTGTGTCTACTAGATCTCCCAACAAATAAGTCTTTCTAGGCTTTGATAAACTTCTTAGAAACACATTTTGCTACAAAATAAATTGAAGTGGCTACACGTTACCGCTTTTATTGTCGGTCTCAAAAAACAGGTCAACCAATTCAAGATTACATTTTAACTATTCGTCAATTAGCAATTCACTATAATTTTGGAAAATTTTGGGATCAAACCCTACGTGACAGATTAATTGTTGTTTTACAAGACGAAAGTGTCATTCGAAAATTGCTTTCTGAAAGAGAATTAGATTTTTCAAGCGCGACAAAAATCGCTTTGGATCTCGATATGGTAAAACGCGAGTGCCATGAAATTAAAGTTGAACCAAGTGATTCTCCAGTGTTTGCCATCTCTGAACAAGGTAAATGGAACTTCCAGAAAAATAAAAAATTCAACAGTCCATCGCATAAAAATCATGAAAATAGTGATTCAAGCAGTAAGTCATACGAGAAAAATTCTCAAGGTCATCAGTCAGGAAGAAGTCCTTGCCCTCGCTGAGGGAGGAAGAATCGTAATTCCTCTGAGTGTCCAGCAAAGTCGTGGCAGTATTTTAAGTGTAGTGAACCTGGCCACATTTTAAAATACTGTAAAGTAAAGTGGCTAACATTAGCTGCGACGAAGAAAGCGACGATGATGAATTATATACTTGTCACATCGTTAGCGAACATAAATTTTCAGACTTGAAATGCTGGGCCGAAAAGCCAAACTCGTCCAAGCCCACTATGTTTATGGAAGGAGAAGTCCCAATCCAGTCGACTCAAGTCCATGAGTGAAGTCAGGAAGTTCGTGTCCAGTCTATGAGTCATGTCAAGGGGTGAAATTCAAGTCGTATCCCTGCAACAAGTCTACAAGCCTAATCACCGAAGTCAATTCGACGCTGCCGACTCCAGTCCCCATACTGCCAAGTCAAGTCATCGATTTAGGGTCAATAAAATGAGCTCCAGTCTGGAATCCTTCAAGTTTACTAATTCAAGCACTCGTCGAGAAGTCATCGTGGGACGAACCAGTGAGTGGATCCTTGACATGTGTCATTGAAGCTAGTGTTTGTGAGTGAAGTGAAAGCAATAGTGTAAGTGTACCTCTCATAGCTCGAATCGCCTTGGGTAAAAAAATATCGATTTTGAAGTCGATAATGGCTCAGCGTTTACGCTGTTGCCCTATTGGTTGTTTCTACAAGCATGCCCCGGTGGGAAACTTCAACCTTGTAAGTTGCGTCTAGTGTCAGCCAAAGATGATCCTATCAATGTAATAGGTCAGGTAAAAATTAATATTTCTGTTAATAATAAATTGTATAAATCGTTAGAAATCATAGTAACTGAATCGGGATTAAAAAAACCACCATTAGGCCGAGAGTGGTTGCATGTAACAAATCCAAATTGGAGAGAGACAATGTTGCCTCTTGTTTTATACAATAATCGAGTTAATAGTATTGAGTCTTTAAATGTTCCCCCGTTACTAAAAGAATAGAAACATAAATATTCCAATGTTTTTCCGACAAGTAATAAAATACCAATTGAGTCGTTTGAAGCATCTATTATCTTAAAAGAAAGTGCTCAACCTAGATTCCATAGGGCATACGATGTGCCATATGCTATTAGAGAAGAGGCTCTCGCTGAACTCAATGAGTTAGAGAAGCAAGGTTGTCCCTCCGAAGATAATCATAGTGCTTGGGCCTCACCCATTGTCATCACGAAACAAAAGTATGGTCGGTTTAGTATATGTGCTGATCTAAGTGTCACCTTAAATAAATGTATTGAAGTCGACCATTATCCTCTGCCACGTGCAGCAGATATCTTTAACGATTTAGTTAATTGTCAATATATTTGTATGATTGATTTGAGAAATGCTTATTTATAATTACAAGTATCAGATTCGTGTAAGGAATTACTGACTATCAATACAATTTGGGGTTTATATCGATTAAATAGACTACCTTTTGGGTTGAGCTCAGCACCTGCCATATTCCAAAATGTTATTGACACGGTCTTAAAAGGAATAAAAAAAACCCGTGCCTACTTTGACGATATCCTCTGTGGTGGTACTACTCTCTCGGAATGCCTAGATATTGTTAATATGGTCCTAGAGCGCTTAAATAAATATAAAATTAAAATGAATTTGCATAAGAGTCAATTGTTCGTTCAAAAAGTAAATTACCTTGGTCACGTCTTAGATAAAAATGGTCGACACCCCGATCCAGATAAGGTAGAAGCAATTCGATCTGCACCAAGTCGACTTAATAACCTAGTTCGTGATTCTGTTCGTTGGTGCAAGTCTCTTCCAATCGTTTTAACAACAGATAGTAGCTGTTATGGCGTTGGTACGATTTTATTTCACGTAGTAAGAAGCCTTCGCTTCTTCTACATTAACCAAGGCGGAAAGGAATTATTGTCAAATGGATCGTGAAGCACTTGCTATAATTTTTGGCGTTCGAAAATTCCATAAATATATTTATGGTCGGCATTTTATTTTAGTGACTGATCACGAACCATTAAAGTCAATTTTAAATCCACATTAAATTTTACCCCAACTTTCAGCTGCTAGGCTTTTGAAATGGTCTATACATTTATTTGCCTATGTTTATGAAATTCGCTACAAGCCAGGCAAATAAATTGGCCACGCCGATGCTTTGTCACGCTTACCACTACTTCATGTTACCATGCCCGTTTTGAGCAAAAATTATTGTCTTTTCGGGACATTGCATTCGAGACTAAGAATGACGAAGTTCTATCAACCATACTAGGTTATGTTAATGAACGGTCGCCTAAACAGAACATAATTAATAAAGAAACTTTGTATTATTATACCAATCGCCATAAGTTATTGCTTGAAAATGATTGTTTACTATACGGCAACCGCGTAATAGTGTCGGAAGTTTTAAAAGAAAAAATTCTAGAGCTACTTTATCGAGACCACCCTGGTATCGTTCGTACTAAAATGTTAGCTAGATCCTATATTTGGTGGAAAGATGTAGAGGAGGATATTTTTGAAGTAATTCAAGAATGCGTAGAATGTCAAGATACACAAAATAATAATTTAACAAAAGTGTCAGCCCCTATGCTGAGATTGAAGCTTCCCAAACTAATACGTATGAACTAAAACTCCAATCAAATGTAAATGGAAATTGTAGTTCGAAGTCACCGCCAAATAAACCCGTAACGCCCAAGGCTCCACCGCTTTCAGTAATGGAGCGAACACCAAGAAGGTCAACACAATTTAGATGTGAACCAGTTAGGTACCGACCTTAAATAAAGAAGGGGAGAAAAGTAGTGTTATTCATAAGTTCGCGCGCTTGGTCATGTGAACACGACAATACGGAGCGACCCCTCTCGGCGTTTTGTGTCGCCTCATCTTAACGAACTTGCATCTCGTTGATCGAGCTCCCAAGCTTTGTATAATATCACTCACTGATATAATTACTCAATAAATATCATTACCAGAAGTCTTGAATCAGTCATTCCCGACAACCCGAATTACAGTACAAACCTCCAAGCGAAGGCGTAACAACCGTGCCGAATGCTGAATGGCACCTGGGCGAGGTGTTTCAAACGGTGACACTGAGATACCGGGCGACCTTTCAGAGTCTGCAGTCTTATCCTTGCATGCAAGGCTCTACAAGGGCGGACGATCCATCTTCTTAGCTGCTCTTGGGAACCAAAATGACCCTACCAAACCACCAAAAAGTTGTAGATGCGGTTCAAAACGATCGAGCGCGCAGAGCACCCGACAATGGGTCGGCAAACAGTGCCAATCACTCTAGAGATTGGGGTGCTGAAAATCATTTAGATGGAAACACGACGACAAACCGGTGAAGCGCCTACATTGAGTGGACGAATCAACTCAAAGATGACTTGCTAGACTGCTACGATGCCAGCATTATCCCTGCGCACAGAGGCTTTATCGTGCGTATGCACACACACGCGTGTCTACCTCTTGAAAAATGGATATGTACGTGACATTAAGACCAACCGCGGAAAGCAGGCACATTCTGAGAGATGATAGCGATTTCAGGACAAGGAGGGACATTGAAATGCAGGTTCCTTATGAGCCTCAAGATCTGCTTGGAATGGATGCCTCCCTCCGTCAGGATATTTATGAGGAAACCGACGCGACGTCTGGAACATCAATTGTTCAGTTCATGATTCTGTGAGAGCTTTGGCTGATTCAAATAGAAGGCTAAAACCGACGATGGATCAAAAGACCAAAAAAAAACTTTCATCAACTAAACAAGAAGATTGAATGGACAAGACAGAATACGTCCCGTGTTCAGTGTGTGATTGACTACATACCATCTGGTAGATCGTTCACGGTTAGGGTTCGAAAGTTCGCCTAAGAACTGGGGATCTACAATCACACACTGAACAAGTCAAAGCTGTTGACAATGAAGCAGCATATTGTTGACAAAATATGGGTGTTATCTGACGCAAGGAAGAGAATACAGAAGAGTGAGATGAATCAGGGACAATCAACAGTTTTTCGCTGACCCATCGCGCCTCTTCAGCGATCACACTATTCCTGTTGGAAATCCACCCAAGCCCGACGAGGTAGAGACGTTTTGGAGAGAGGTGTACAAGATCCCAAAAACACTGGAGTTGAAAGAAGATACTGATAATATCAGCCGCTTCAACGATGAGGCGGAATGTCCATCAATCGCTGCCTAAGTATATTCACCTCATATTTAAATTTCGAGACGCCCATTCCGCAGTGGCTGGTGTTCGAACGCACTATACTCCTACCCAAAAAAAGGTAACTTGTCCAACCCAGAAAATTACAGGCCAATAAATTGTTTGTACACAATATATAAGATCTTTACAGATGTTCTAAACAACAGGATTGTTCAAAGAATTGAGCCTGTGTGGAGAGAGATGTATCAACAACGTGGCTCGAAAAAGGTGTATCAGGATGCTAAAAGAACCTGCTAATTAACACGTCCCTCTGCAAAGACGCAGCAGCCCATCAGCACATCCTGTCAATGGCTTGGATTGACTACCCATGGAAAGCTTCCGATTCAACCTCTTATAGACTTAGCATCTTTCTGTTCGAAAGCTTAAAGGTACATCCATACATAGTGAGATGCATAGAGATATTGACGCCCCTTGGAAAAACTAAATTTACTATCTCATCTTGAAATTATTGTGTGACAACGAACAACGTCGCCTTTCAGAGGGGCGTCTTTCAGGGCGATACCATGAGCCCTCTGCTTTTTTGCATCACACTTCTGCCTCTATCTCTCGCACTACGAAATTCTTCTGTATACCTCTGTGGCGGCACTTATCATCGCGAGCATAAGGTCACTCATGTACTTTATATGGTTGACCAGAAGATCTATACTTCAGGTGAAAGAAAACTTTAGTGTGCTTTAAATATCGTCAATAAGTAAACAGGAAAGAATGGTATCGACTTTGGATGGACAAGTGTACAAAAATTCATCTTAAGAAAGGAAAGATTATTGGCGTTCCCGCAGACCCTGAGCTTGTGGGTATAAGTGTTATTAGACATTTTGACACTGGAGAGACCTATACATACCTATGCATGCCTTAAAGCCGCATTCAGGACGTAACATCAGTAAAGGAGTCCCTCCAAATCAGATACAAGCATCTTCTTCGACGGATTTGGTCTTCAAATCTGTCGACGTTGAAATGGTATCTTTGACTAATATGCTTGCCGTCTCGGTTCTATTCTACTCGTTTGAGGTGGTTCAATGGAAGAAGAACAAGCTTACGGCCCCTGATATCGCGAAACGTAAGATCATGCATATGCATAAGAGCTTGCATATCAATTCCTCAGTTCCCCGATGATACATCTCACGCCGTTAAGGCGGACGCGGACTTCTGAATCTTCAGTGCCTTCATAACCGAATTGTTCTAAGTACAGCCTAAGAGATGGCGCAATTTTATAAGCGTAGGTGATAGATATTTTTCAAACGCAATCTTATTCACATTCATTTGGAATATTATTGTACGGTACATAAACAGAATTATAAATATATTTACCCCTTTAAAATCGTCAATTTTGATGACTTTACCGCCTTGCGGAAAAAACTTCTCAAAACTTTGAGAGAAGAAATATCATGGCACGCGTGCTGTAAATAAACGCGTACGACTATCCACAGAAATTTTGCTGCAGTGTCCACCTAAGGGCCCTGTCCAAGGTGGGACCCTCTCCCCTACGAATTATCTAGGTTCACTGAAATTATTCGTGCTACGCTCACTAAATTTCGGAGCACCTAGCCTACATTTCCATTTTTTTCATGCACCGAATTTCCGTGAGCCAATATTCTATCTCGAACATGTTTAAATAAAAGTACTGATTTTTTTGCAAAGTTATTCTACGGTTCGATAAAACTTGAGACCATTTGGTTTAAACAGACAAACACAATCGTAATCGCATTTTTTTTAATGCTCGAAGCAAGGTGGAGTTACCGCGGTAGGATATATTGCTTTTTGGGGCGCACGCACACTCGCAACTAGCTGTTCACCTATATGCAATTTCAATGCCCTGTAGTACCCAAAATACACAACGGACCCAAAAATGTATTGGTACTTTTCGATTTGATTTTTTTTTTCTCTATTTGCCATTACAAGGAACGACAATACTCCTAAGACACCGTGTATATATACAACGTGCAGAATGTCTTTCTCTTTACCCCTACTATTTTGCCAGGACGTACTGCACGATGAAAACAATTGTTTATAACCTCAATTCGAATACATATTTATTTTGACATGCACGTTACTTGAACTGTATATACTTACTTCATAAACGATCTCATCCATGAATTTGTTCTCACTGAAAATGATAGTTCAGAATACATGAGACAAAAGCCGCACGCACACACATATATGAAACATCCAATTGGTGGAGACCCCTCTCGTGGTCGTTATAGCGCGATTTCTTGTTCCCAAGCTTCTCGTTATAGCAAGATACGAAAGTATATATATATATGTCGTAGGCATTTAGAGGATTCAGGCATTCAGCCGACTGTGTAGGTGTTTAGAAGAATTTGAGATGAAATCTATACCTGGCGTCCAAGTATCTGATTTATTTAGGAAATTACAGGAAACCAATCATAGAGTATTAAAACACATTAAATGGCTATTTAACATTTTATTTTTATGTTTACCTAATTAATGAAATATACTTTTACAGAATAATAAGAATAATGATTTGGAAAGGAAGCTTCTATTGTGTCCCCTAAGGGTTTACATTTTTCTTGTATCTCTTTCCTATTCCTTTACACACCATCCACACAGTTACTTGGTGGTGGGAGGTGGACCTACAGTTTAAGGTGGGTACCGAACCACCAAGACCCCGTCGAAGTGGACCCAAACCCTACGCCTTAACCCCCACGACCATCGCCCCACTGAATAATGATTTAATATCATATATTAGAAAAATCTTTCAATTTAAATTCATGTTTTCACAGGTTTCGAAGGTAAACATTCAATTATTTATAAATTATACTCATGATTATTATATTAATAATATCATTAATTTGGAAGCTAAACATTTTATTTTTATGTTGCAATTGAGTTACGAAAAAAAGTTAATGACTGGATTCACCATGTAACTTGCATCATTTGAACTCTGAGCGCGTTTTTTGTAGAATTTAGTGAATATTACAGCGTAAAATCCACCCCTTTCTGAGAGCTTATGTAGTTTATTCGTATTTTGCGTTTTGAAGTGTAAAGTGAGAGTTAATTCGGTAGTAATGATGACCAACGAAGAGCTAAAATCTCTCCATCAGTTCAAGAAAATGTAAAATCCACAGGAGCGAGTGTTCAACAAATGACTGAAGATATTAAAGTGCTACAGAGCTCCGATGAAAAAATTTGTAAGAACTAAAAATCTACAGAATCAGATGTCACCTTTTGGAAGAGAAGAACAAAACATTCGAAGAAAAAATTAATTTTCTTGAGAAAAAACTTGAATTTTTAGATCTAAAAGAAAGAGCTAGAAATATTTTTCTCTACAGCGTGAAGGATGATTCGACTAACAACGAGAATATTTTTGACTCGGTTAACAATATTTTCAAACAAGCTAAAATTATTATTCCTATTGAGTGTTTCGAAAAGGTTATTAGAATTGGAAGAAAAGAGGGAACAAGACCTGTTCTAATTACTTTTACGAACTCGAGATTTAAAGATGAAATATTTAAGAATGCTAAAAATCTGCGCTCTTTGAAGGTATCTTTTGCAAATGACTTCACTCATGAATAAAGAGAAATACGCAAGAATCTTGGAGATTATCAACTAAAGCTGGATAGTCTTGAAAAGGTTTGAACGATTAAAGGAATCACACTATTCATGGATAATCAGTATTTAGATGTATCCTTAGCCGCGAAGATTGCGGCAGAGAAGAGTGAGGATGTTTATCAGTCTGATGGGGGAATCTCAACATCTTCTTTAATCTCTACTGCTAGCAGGAAAAGGACAAGAGGTCGCCTTCCAAAATCAGATTCTTCCAGCAAAGATTTCAATAAAAAAATCGAACATACTCCAAAAGGAAATTCGATCAAACATTTTTTAAAGGAAACACTGGGGGGAGAAAACTCCAAATCGATCCCAAGTTCATAAATGATTCGCCAACAGTACCAGCATCTCGAATTATATTTTGGAATGCAAGGGGATTGAATAATCTAGACGATATCTCTAACTATACCACTACAGATGACATCATATGTGTGAGTGAGACATGGCTTACTTCTTCACCTCACATCACGCATCCTCAACGTAACATCGACTGTCAAGTTGTTTACAGTACGGCTTCAAGAGAATCCTCAAAAGGAAGAGCAAAGGGGGGTCTACTCATCATCAACAATGCAAACAAATATAAAATGGAAACGATATGTGCAGCAGAGGATTACATTTTTGTTAAAATCGAAGGTAATGGTTTTAATATAGTTATTGGATCAATATACTTTAGCTCTCAATCTAATTTTGGAAATTGTCTGTACAATATAAATGAAATGATCTTTGACCTGTGAATGAAATTCCCGGAATACTCGATAATTGCGGGAGGGCATTTTAACGGTAAAATTGGAGAAATGAATCAATTAGAGGAGGAAACTCTCTGTAACAATTTAAATTTGAATGACGTAAGAACAACTCTAGCTCCTGATCGGGACAATAGGGGGAAAAAAATGGTAGAAAGCTGTGAAAAAATGGGTTTTTTGTCCTGAATGCGAGAACTAAAAGCGACTGCCCAGCTCAATGTACATTCCTAAGAGAAAAAAGTTCTTCAATTATAGGTTTTGCCTGGTCTAATAGTGTGGGAATTCAGTCAATAGAGGATTTCCAAATGTTGAGGGTTCCAGCTTGATCGGATCATTTCCTATAGCGTGGACGTTATTAGATCACTCGTCTTTAAATTATGCGAACCATTTAAGCATCCCCTTTTTTTATTTGGAATAATGACTTTGCTGATAAATTTAAAGAAATTATTCAGTACCCTATAATCAGAACTCTGCAATGTTGTCGATAGATGACCTTTCAAACAATGTAATTAATGCAATTAAAGAGACAGCGACAGAACTTAACATGACTGTAAAACCGACTTAAAAATTGAGTCGTTCAAAGCCATGGTTTTATACATAATGCAGAAAGAGTAAAAAAGAGCTAAAACAAGTACTTAAGAATTGCGAACAACAAAAATTCAATCCTGATGTTGTGTCGATTTATACTAATTGTAAAAAGTGCATGCAAAATTATTATATTCCAAGAAGGAAGGCTATACGAATTCCTTATTAGATTCTCTCGCGAATACAATCGACTCTAAGCAATTCTGGAAGATAGTAAATAGCTATAATTTTAAACCTTCGTACAAAGATGATATACACTTTAACATATGGGAACAGTACTTGAAATCTCTTTACCCAGTTCGGGATCCAAATTCTTACTTAATAACGATCAATAATGTTCGAAATCCTTATCTTGATTCACATATAACTCTTCATGAAACTATTAGGGTAAGGCCCCTGGTTCGGATGGTATTAGCTATGACTTTTCAAAAACTTTGCCTGGCAATCTGATCTTCTACTTAAACTCCTTATTTAATAAAATAATTGATGAAGAAAAGGTCCCAATATCGTGGTCACTGATCCTTCTAACTACCGTCCCATTGCCTTAGTTAACTGTGTTACAAAGATATTTACGCGGATTCTTTTCAAAAGGCTGTCAGCTTGGGCTGAAGATATGCAACTCCTTCCAGAGTGGCTGGCAGGCAACGCAATGATTCAAAATTGGCTGAGACTGAACGGAGGCAAACTTTTTGTACACTATGTTGACTTCAAAGCAGCCCTTCCATCAGTTAATCATATTATTTTATGGAACAAATTAATCTCAAAAGGTTGTGGGTCAAATTCATTAGATTTGTAATAGATTTCTACTCTGAAGCTAATATTGCGATCAAGGGAAACAAGGGCATCTCTGGATCGGTAGATGTATCGAAAGGAGTCATGCAGGGGGAGGTTCTAAGTCCAACAATGTTAACATTTTTAATTGCTGATTTACAAGAATTTATGTATGTCACAGGTATCAGAGGTGTAACAATCGACCATTTTTTGGAAAAATTGCTCTTAGCTTACGCCGACGATTTGGCTTTCTTTACGGATTCTTTGTTTGGAATGCGTAAGATTCTGGAAGGATTATTAGATTACTGTAGGATAACTGAGCTCGAAGTCAACGTAGACAAAACAAAAATAGTAATCTACAGAAAGGGAGGTCATGGGCATAATAAAAAATACCCACCTTTTATGTACGGAACATCCGAGATTGATATTGTCAAAGGTCATATCTACCTAGGCATTCCATTCATCCAATCTGCACTTTTTTATAGAAAAAGTTCAAACCACTTTTTATAAGATAATCCTGCATGTTCCACAAAATACTTCTGGATATGCTATTAGATTAGAAATAGGTGCTACCCATCTTGCAGTTTGAGTTTTTGGGTTAATTCTCAATTGGATAGAGAAAATTCTAAATATGTCCGACAATCGATATCCTAAGAAATTTTATTTAAGATTAAGAGAACTGGATAGATTGAAAGATGATTTGTCAACCCTAGAGAAATACAACTGGGCCCGCCAGGTTAGAAATTTATTTAAAAATATTGGGATAGAGGACGATTGGGATTTTCTTTCTCTTGCCTCTCTTCAAAAGAATAAATCCACATGGATAAGAGCTTATGATGAAATATTATATCTAGAAGATTTACAGAGAGCCCACACGTCCTCTGCTCTAATAATTTATCCTCAATTAACCTTTCGAGAAGGACTTCAGAAATATTTAACTCTGTCAGGAACACCACTCGGTTTTATCAGAATCATAGCGCAATTAATGTTAATAAATAAGTTCATACCTAGACTAATAATCAAGAATAAAACCTGCAGTTTGAACGTTGATGATTATTGTATCTACCGTCATGGGAAAAGTCTTAATACCGAAACTGTGTACCATCTTTTAGTAGAATTTCAATTTTTTAATACTGTAAGATTTTTATGTATAAGCGAAAGTAGGGATCTGTGTGAGATAAGGAATGACTGGCTGAATATTCTAGATAACCCTGATAAAAATTCTCTCAAGAAAATGATTATGTTTGTTAGTAAGTTCCACGATTGAGCATTATAATTAATTATATAGTAAAATGTGTTTTGATTTGCTTTCGTTGTAAGCATGGTTTAAATCCTCTGGGTTAACGTTTACCATCAGCCTTTAATTTAATTTTAGTTTTTTGTTTTCATTTATTAGAATACCAGTTCGTTTTAGAATTGAACTGTAACCCATTTGTATGAATCAGAAGATTCTCAAACAAATAAAGCATTAATACTATTGATACAACGTAAAATAGCCGTATTTACGATTTTCCTTGTGTAACATCCTGTGACGTATTATAACTATCTTATTGATACTTATATTATTAATAGTCGCTATATTTATACTTATAATTTATATTCTTAATTATGATAGTATAAACCACGCAGTTTGGAAATGTTGACTTTTCAATACGCCGCACCGCTGAAGAATTTTTAAATCAAGAAATGAGAAATTGTAAAGAATTACTTAATCAAGAATTAGGAAATCCTGCAGAAAGTTTAAATCAAGAAATAAGAAATACTAAAGAATTATTGAATCAAGAAATAAGAAAAACTAAAGAATCATTAATCCAAGTAATACGAAATCCTGAAGAATTATTAAATAAAGCAATACGAAATAGTAAAGAATTATTAAATCAAGATATACGGAATCTTGAAGAATTATTTACTCAAGAAATACAAAATCTAGAAGAATTATCAAATCAAGAAATGCGAAGTCGAGAAGAAATATTCAATCAAGAAGGATTAAAGAGCGAAATTACTGAAACTAAAATAAATATTACTAACGAAAAATCAACTGCAAGTGGAAGCACAAGTTCAAGTTTCTATATAATAGGAAAATCAAAACGTCCAAGTTTTAAGAAAAATAAAAAAAAATCAAGAGAATCATCAATGAAGACAAATTATGATCCTGCCTATGAGCATCTATTTAACGATTTTGAAGAACACATTCAGAATCCGGATGTAAGAATATTAAAAGAAATCAGTTCGATAATCATAAATCTTTTACATAAATTAAATACCAATGAGAAAAAAAATGAAATTAATGATTCAAATAAAAAAGAAGAATCGAGATTAAATGTTATAATAACAAGAGGTAAATTGAGGAAACAGTCCTGAAATACATTAAAATTATGAAGAAGAAAATAAAATCCTTGCAGAAAATTTCCAGGAAAAGAATCAAAAGAAGAATTTTAAAATACAAAATTGGAAATCAAAAACCGAGGTGGACTACGTAAGGCTATACTCGACTCACATTAAATAATCCCTGCTCTTGGAAATAAAAAGAGGGGTAGAACTAGAAAAGAGAATTTTAAGAAATCCTGAAACAATGAAAGAAGCTGAAAGAGGAAATGAATAAGAAAATAACGAAAAGCCGGATGGTTATTACCGATAGACCCGGCACAGCGTTCGAAAAAATTTCTATGGACATAGTTGTTCCACTTCCTATAACAACATCTGGTAACTTTAACATTTTGAGCATCCAGGATAATTTCACAAAATACTCATTAGCCATACCCCTTCCAAATCAACAAGCTAGTACTATAGCCGACTCATTTATCAAAAGATTTATATATATTTATGGTTCACCGAAAGGAGTATTAACAGATCAAGGACAACATTTTCTAAGTAATTTATTAAGAAGATTAGCGAAGCTATTTAGAATCCGACATGGTAAAACAACTGCATTTAATCCTCAATCAAACTGATCACTTGAAAGGTTTCATCATTCATTAACAGAATATCTTAAATAATTTGTTGATAAAAATTCACAATGGGATGAATGGTTAGAATAAGCAACATACTCTTATCATAAAAGTGTACAAGAAGGAACAAAATGTACCCCATATGAGTTAGTTTTTGGAAAAATAGCACGACAACCATCAAGCGAACCTTCACCACGACCACATGAAAAACTTGAAGCATACGACGATTATACAATAAATGATTTATATATATTGATGGTTCACCGAAAGGAGTATTAACAGATCAAGGACAACATTTTCTAAGTAATTTATTAAGAAGATTAGCGAAGCGATTTAGAATCCGACATGGTAAAACAACTGCATTTAATCCTCAATCAAACTGATCACTTGAAAGGTTTCATCATTCATTAACAGAATATCTTAAATAATTTGTTGATAAAAATTCACAATGGGATGAATGGTTAGAATAAGCAACATACTCTTATCATAAAAGTGTACAAGAAGGAACAAAATGTACCCCATATGAGTTAGTTTTTGGAAAAATAGCACGACAACCATAAAGCGAACCTTCACCACGACCACATGAAAAACTTGAAGCATACGACGATTATACAATAAATGAATTACAAGATTACAGGGAATGCGAAATGTAGTAAGACGAAATTTAATAGCAGCAAAAGAAAAATGTAAACAATATTACGACAGAAAAATTAACCCTCAAGATTTCATTATTCAGAAATAGAAAAAATAAATAGCACACTAATATTTTCTTTTAATAATAATCTGTCAACTAGATAACAAACCGTTTGCCCATTTACGAATATTTTCATATTAAAGAAGCATAACAAAAATAGAAAGTGCGCAAATATTGTGAACAAACTTTATTTCTATACTCTAAGTGCAACATTTACGAGTGTTAGTACTAATATGCAAAAGATTTTATGTGACTCCGGTGCATTTACGGGTTTTTATGCGACAGCGTAGAGTATCGTAATGTTGTACATTACGACACAGCGGAAGATCACTCTTCACATTATACTCCCCTGTATCGTAATGTACAACATTACCATACTCTACGCTGTCGCAAAAAAAACTTGTAAATGCACCGTCGTCAAACAAAATAGTATATGCGCCAATTCGCACAATTCGGCTCTTCACGTGACTCGCTTACAATGCTCGTCGCGTCAAGAACATCATTATGCGCCTCGGCACATAATATACTATTCTACTACCCTATCGCGCATACTAACTGATACTAATCCAGATATGTATTTCTGTTTAGGAACCAGCTTATCAGCATTATCAACATGTAAAATTTAAGTATTAAGGACACAATATGTCAAGTAACATACAAAGTAAAAATAAAAATAACGGTAAATTATATAAACAACACCGCAGACACAGCTAAGGGCCTAAGTTTTGAAACATGTGAATTTGCTGTCCTTCATTTGATCTTTTCACAAGCAAATTCAAATATATTATATTTTGTACAGCTGTTAATTAAATTACGGGTACAAATTCACTTAAACGATTTAGAAAATAAGATTGAGCAGAACCTTCTATAGTAAAATTCTCAATCAAAAGCTTTATCATTATATAATTTGGAGAAAATACCAATATTGTAAAACAGATAGAACAAAACTGAAACTCCTACTAACGAAGAAGTAAGTACATTACAGAAACCTACCAAGAAAAGTAGAAATTGAGCTCTACCTTTTTTATAATGGCAAAGTCCATTTTCTACAAAATAGGAGTCAATGAATAACTTCATCACAAAAAATTCCCTATGCTTATATTTTCAATTTTCAATTTTCCGCTGATACAATTTTAATACTTTTTCCTGAACAAAAATTAACCTAATTTCGCAATATCACCAAATCCTATTGTGTTTATCAAATAAAATTAACTTCAAGATAAAGTTACAATCAATTTTGGAAATTGTAATTACTCAATAAGAAAATTATCTTTCTAGAACTTTCTTTTACAAATATTTATGTAAAAAAATTATTCTTTCATGAATTCATTTGAATATACTTATACTCAAACTTCAAAAATTACTGCTATACGAACTCTAATCAAAGAAGAAGACAGAAATAATTATTGTGTGCAATTGTCTACAATTATCATTTAAATTAGAAATATTTTGAATGTATGTTCAAAACTTAATTTTAGTTAATCACTTTATTGACTCTATATATTTACTATTAAAAGTTTTTACTAACACACATACTAGAAATATTAATTAAAAGTAGCGAATTGAATATGGATTCTTACCTAAGTATAACTTTGCATTTATTATAACTAGAATCCTGCTTAATTGAAATATTTTATTATCTTTGTACTGAAATGATTCGAATCCACCAACCATAACATTACTTCTGAAATTATGATGTTTTGCTTTATTACCCAACGTTGTATCAATTTACATATGAGCACGTCAGAGCAAAAGAAAGACTCCGCAGAGCTTGAGGTAAAACGAGACAAGTACCGTTAGAAAGAGAAACTCTTACGCAGAATGCCTGATGAGTAAGACAGTGCAACGATAATTGTTTTGATAATTCCTTTTGCTCTGAGGTGCTCATATGCCAAAAAAGTTGTTAGTAATCAACGTAAGATATTTCATTTCAAATTATATATTTACTGTTCAAATTTCTACTCAGACTCAATGTATGAGCATGAGAATGAAAAAACAGGCGACAAACGTAAAAAAAATGTTAGTAATCAACGTAAGATATTTCATTTCAAAATATATATTTAATGTTCAAATTTCTACTTAGACTCAATGTATGTACATGAAAATGAAAAAAAAACGAGAGACATAAAAAAAATGTCATTGATGTAAGATATTTCATTTGAATTATATATTTGATATGTAACAATCTGCGAGAAAAAAAAGTAAAACGAAAAGAGCCTATGAAACTAATTTACCAAAATAGACCAAGTCTTTTCCTTTTTTCTTTCTAATTAAAACAATTAGGTTGAGTTCATCTTAATCATATGTACAAAAATTCAAGGGGGGATGTGTCACGTCCTGTGACGTATTATAACTATATTATTTATACTTATATTATTAATAATCGCTATATCTATACTTATAATTTATATGATTAATTATGATAGAAAAGGATTATGTACTTATAAAATGCACATACTCGTGCATATTTATTTTTATCCATCATGATAAAATCGGTAGTATGAACTCCACAGTACCAACCACGCAGATTGGAAATGTTGACTTTTCTATACACTGCTAAAATACAATGACTTCTCGCTTACAAATCTCCGAACGTAGCTTATAAAAATCAGCCACGAAACATTAAAGAGGGCGGCACAATGACCAGTTGCTTGGACTCAAGGAACAGCACCCCAGTTACTACGCCTTCAGATATACACACCTGGATATAAATTGATTTCAGTTGTTGCGTACCCTCGCCGTCAAGTTTTTGGTTATCAAGTTTTTGGTTGTCAAGTTTTTTATTCTGATCACAATGGAATCAGACGTATTCAAACCCAGGATCAGAATTAGAACAGCAGTCCATCTACAAACATCAAATAGGGTGGAAGCTCTGCCCTAGAGCACGTTCTCAAGTTAAATATTAAAATACCGAATAGACACTCCCGTTATTTGGCAACCATTTCCAATTAGTCGAAATGAAAATTTCAAAAAATAAAAGTAAAGTAAGTTAGTGTTATACTTCAGAAATTCAATCGAACTGAAGTCGATTGGAATTTCAAATCCCTTTAAATAAAGTGAAACTAAAACCACAAGATCCTTTCTACAATTTCATTGTCAACTATCATTGCCTTTGAGCACCAGCAGGGGACCTGAGCCTACCTGCCCACTCATAGACTCCTTTGACAAATCCTCATTGTCAACCATCGCAACGGTGAATCACCAGAAGGGCAATCAACGTCACCTGAACTAAACCAATAAACACCTAGAACAGTACTAGTATCTTTCCCAGTCAACGAGCGGACAATCTAGCTGACTCGGAAGAGCAGTTCGTCAAGGAATCTTCAAATTATCCAGTGAATCCCCAAAATAGTTACTCGCCCAGTTTCAAAAGTGAACATTTGAAATATATATTAGGTAAGTTTAAATCAATGAGTTAATAACTCTTAATATTTAAATTTCTTTAAAAACTCGTCATTGAAGTCTTCCCTTATTTAAAGGTGTAGATCTGGATGAGGAGTTTCCGCTACCTGAGAGTCTCCAGTGCACCAAAAATTCAAAATCAATTTCACCAAAGTAAGATCAAACTAAATTAAGAAAACATAATCCTATATTTAATAAACATAAATATTCCATATACAATTGTATTCCGATTTATTTGTAGAATATTGTGTGGTTATCTCCATCTTTGGAAGTTATTCTCATCCCTGTTTCGAAGTCCTAGATTTCCTAAATTAAGTCATTATTCTTACAATATTGTGAAAGTATATTTCATTAATTAGATGAACATGAAAATAAAAATAAAATCTCAAATAGCTATTTAATGTGTTTTGGCAAAAACGTGTAAGGCTTTCAGAAGAATAGCTGAGTTGGATTTGACCTTGAACCTCATTTTCAAGTTTAGTTTGAAGTCAGCTTTCTTTTTTTAAACGGGAACACCTATTTTTGGTGCCAGAAGCGAAAAAAGCAGAAAAAATTACGTTCGGGTATGTGTT
The DNA here is from genome assembly GCA_932195095.1 of Andricus curvator. Taxonomy (NCBI): domain Eukaryota; kingdom Metazoa; phylum Arthropoda; class Insecta; order Hymenoptera; family Cynipidae; genus Andricus; species Andricus curvator. The sequence continues at coordinate 9,683 of CAKNYM010023146.1, read as the reverse complement.
TAGGTCAAGGGTTAACGTGACGCCTACAGGTTAAATAAAGGTACGCTGCCATAAAAAGTTGACCTTTATTTGACCTGTAGAGGTCATCCTAATTTCTTGAGTTAACCCTAGACCTAAACACATACCTGAACGTAACATTTCCCGCTCTTTTCGATTCTGACACCAAAAATAGGGGTTCCCATTTAAAAAAACAAGAATCACCTCAAAATGACCTTGAACATGAGGTTTAAGGTCAAATCCAAGATAACCGTCGGATTCTTCGTTGAATGTTACCTAGGGTATGACCTTGGTTTTTTTTAAACAAACCACAGATATTTCTAGAAGTTTCCATACTTTTTCTCTACCCTGTATATATATATATATATATATATATTGTGGCTCTTGCTTCTGGTCTCCTAAATCTGCTTTTGTTACCTGGATCATCCGTTCTATCCTCGCTTTCGTCCGATTGAGAAGTTACTTAACTTAGTTCTGGGTACTCGTAAATAAAAGAAGGCGATTGGGTAATACTCTAATTATCAGATACCTCCCTCATACAGGGGTACCTGAGGTAGAAGGCCATCAGATCAATCAAACTGAAGGAAAGAGTTCGAGAGTCAAACAACTCAATACCCAAATGAAAACTAAAGTTCAAGGAGCGATCCACTCAAAAACACCCAAAAAATATTTTAAAAACTTATTTTCCTTTGTCTTAGCTATCTATAAATACCCCTTTTGGGGCCCCAAGATTCATGCTTGCGAAGCTCCCATATTGCTACAGTATCCCGGGCATGAAGGATTTGTGGGAAACTACCAGGAAAGGGTTGACAATTTTCCTTACTCCCCCCCCCCTCTCTAGGCCGTCCCCCATTTGTGGTAGGGAACTAGCAGTTTTGCTGGGAACTTTCCTACTGATTGTCCGTCGTCGGTCCCCAACTCGTATACTGATGGACCTACAACGCGAACTATAACGTACGGTCCCTGCTTTTTCCCCCCGAATCCTCTCGTTACGCCCTTTTGGGCTGATCAAGTTACCTGGGCTTTGCGCATGACCCTGTCTCCCTCCTTAAACACCGCGTATCGACGCCTTATATCGTAGTTTACCTTCTGAAGATCGAACGCGTTTTCGTGATGCAAGGAGACCAGGTCTTGGAGCTCCTTCAGTTTAACCATTCTTTGCCTGCACTCTTCGTGATCTGGTGGGGGCAATTCCGGTGGTGCTTCTACCCTTCGGCCTAGGTTAGTCTAAGGCTTCGGTTCCCTACCTAGTTTCAAGTAGGCCGGGCTGACCCCTGTGGTGCTATGCACGGCCGTGTTGTAGGCGAACCTAAAATCTTACAAGTATACTTCCCACTGCTGATGGTCTTGCGCTACGTATGCGGAGATCACTGTTTTAAGGACTCGATTCACTCATTCCACAGGGTCCGCCTGTGGATGGTACACCGGAGTAAACGAGTTTCGAATTCCGTAGGCCTCTGTCAACCCTTGAAACGCCTGGTTGACGTATTCTGTTCCATTGTCGGACACGAGCACTTCCGGTGCCCCCCATCGGTTCAGAATATGATCCTAAAAAGCTTTGATAATGGTCTCGGCATTGGCTCTTCTCATGGGCGACAGTTCAATCCATTTAGTATAGAGGTCTTCGAATACCACCAAGTATTGAAATCCTAGTGCTGTCTTTGGCCAAGGACCCATCACGTCAGTGGGCACTACTGTCCAAGGCTGCTCTACTACCCTGCGGCCCATTAGGTCTGCTGCAGGTCTCTGATCAGCCTTTATTCTCTGGCAGGTGTCGCAAGAACGTACCCACAGAGAAATGTCTCGATACATGCCTGGCAAGTAATACTGAACCGAAGCTCTCCGGTATGTCTTGTCAATGCCCAGATGTGCGGCCTGTGGATCGTTGTGTACCTCGTCGAAGACTTATTGTCTTCTCTCGGCTGGTACTACCAACTTCCACGCCTCTAGGTCTTCGATTACCGAGTCTATCAAGGGATTTGGACGGTACCGGCACAATATTTCGTCCACAATTTTCCACCCATGGCATTTTCTCGGGGTTTCTTCCACCTCGCGCAGTCGTCTACGATACCATTCGTCCTTCACCGGCTCCATGGCAGCTATGGGGATTGCTGCTTCCTCCTCATACATCCGAGAAAGGGCTTCAGGCACGTGGTGCAAAGCCCCTTTCCAGTGTAGGACCTCAAAATCGTATTCGAGGAGGTCAAGTGCCCATCGCGCCAACCGACCGGTTGGATTGTGAAGGTTATGTAGCCATCGCAACGAACTGTGGTCTAAGCATCCCTTCTCTGTGACCGAGTACTTTCTTTCTGCACCCGACATCGTCCTACTCGCGAAAGCGACCACCCTCTCAACGCCGTCTTGCATTTGCGATAAAACTGCCCCGAGACCAAAATCGCTCGCGTCGGTCTGGAGCACGAACGGGACTTCGAAGTCGGGATAAGTCAAAATCGGTGCTATCGCAACTTGTTCTTTAAGCTTAGCGAACGCGCTTTCCTGTTCGGTTCCCCATTCCCATTGGACGTTCGTTCTAAGTAGCTTATTCAGTGGTTCCGCGTCGGTCGCAAAGTCTGGTATAAAACGACGTTACCATGTCACCATTCCCAAGAACCGTCTCAGTTGCTTTATTCTTCTTGGGGCTGGGTGGGAGAAAAGAGGCTCAACCTTGTCCAGATCGACCTGCAGACCCTTTTGCTTCACTAGGAGCCCGAGATAACGTACGTTTAGTATCCCGAATTCACATTTGTTTGGGTTTATTGTCAGTCTGGCACCTTGCAAGCGGTCTATTAATCGTGCTACCCATTCCTGGTGGCCTTTAAACGTTTCATTTACGATGACTATGTCATCTAGGTACGCGTAGACGTTAGGCTCCATGTCCGGCCCTATGAGGGAATCTACCAGCCGCTGGAATGTCGCAGGGGCCCCTGACAGTCCAAAGAGCATCCTTGTGAACTGAAAGAGCCCCATTCCAGGGACTGTAAATGCTGTGTACTCTCTACTTTCCTCGGCCATCGGGATTTGGTGGTACCCCCACTTTAAATCTAAGGTCGTTATGTATTTGGCGGCGCGAAGTTGTCCAAGGATCATGTCCATCTTTGGCAAAGGGTACGCGTCCGTTTTGGCTACCTTGTTGAGCTTACGGTAGTCCACGCAAAATCTATATGTCCCGTCCGCCTTTCGGGCCATTACTACGGGACTGGACCAACCACTTTTCGACGGCTCTACAATTCCCTGGGCCAACATTCAAGTTACCTCATCTTGCATATTTTTCAGGACTTTTGGGGACACTCGATAATACCTCTGTTTCATCGGTGGGTGTCTCCCGACGTCTATGCTATGAGGCCGCAACACTGGTCTAATGTTGTCGGATTTTCATCCCTCCTCCCCACTTCCAGTTCAGTACCCTCCTCGGTATAGTGGTGGACCAATTCCGGGTAGTCCACCATATACCAGGCTCATTTACTGCCATCGTGTACTATTCCGAATGTGTGGATGAAATCCATACCCAAGAATACTTGTTCTCCCATGCTCGGGACAATATGGATCTTCAACATTCGCGAAACCCGATCGATTTCGATAGGGAGATAACACGTGGCCTGGACTTGACTGACGGTACCGTCAGCAGTCATAACCGCTTGGTTCGGTGTCGGGTGCAATGTTGCCTTGTACCGTTCTGCTATTACTAAGCCAATATCTCCCAATACCTTTCGGGATGCCCCACCGTCAATCAACGCGAGGACCTTAGGTGTGTTACCAATTCGGGCAGTCGTGAAGACTCGCAGGGTAAGCTCCTTGTCCTCCCTTGAGGGCTCCTTCACTTCTAATCGCAGTGGCGAAGACGAACCTTCCTCTGTCGGCACTATGGGTGACTCCTTTGCCAGGGGTTCTGTTTTTCCCTAAACCTCGTTCTTGTGTTAAGAACGATGGTGTCTTCCGTTTCCACCTTACGGATTAGCGGACTCTTGTCTGCCGAGTGCGACGGAGTATCTATGGGAGCGGGATTCGTCTCTTGAGCCATCCCCACTACTGCCGGTTCCGTCGGCTCGGGCCTGTTCTGTTCCGGTAATTGTCTGCCGTTCTGTGGGGTCGTTCCGGGACTGGAGGAAGAAGGGCTGACCCCTTCGCCTTCTCCCTTCTTCTGTTTCCCGGACAATTCCCGGACAGTTCGCATTCTTTGGTGGTCACTTCCTCCTTGCCGCACCGACGACAGTAATTACGTCTACGGTTTTTCGTGCATCCAATTTGGAAGTGACCCTTTTGTCGGCAGTTCCATCATTCTACCTCCGAGTCGTCCCTCTGTTTTCTGGAAGTGGACGACTCGGAGCCCCTTTTTGGAAACTCGTCCGATTTACTGTCAGTCGACTTTGTTGAGTTCCTACGGTTCCGAGGGTTCCTATCATTACGTCTGTTGGATCCCTCAGACTTGGGCTTATTCTTGGCTTCGTCTTTGCCCAAGTTTGCAGATGAGCCCCGTTTGTCGCTTTCTATTGTCGCGATAAGGGCCTTAATTAACTGCGCTAACTCCGACGGATTCTGCGTGGTGTCGCCATCGACTGGAGACGGGGCGATAGCGGCCACAGAATTGTTCTTTTTCGACTGTAGGCCTTTCCCCTTGTAGGCATATTCTGGGATGAGGGACTTTTCGGGAGCCGGAGGGGCTATATCCTCACCTATCGTGGATATCACGCGCTCATATTCCGCCGCCAGGACCGCCAGACCGTTATAGACAGTAAATTCGTAACGTCTGATGACCCTCCTAAAGTCAGATCTGAGGTTCGCGTATACTCTGTTAATTTGGACCTCGAGATCCATTGGCCTGGTTGAGAGCTGGTAGAGCCCATACATGGGGCATCGCAACTAACAACTCCTCGTCCGTGAGGAAAGAGGCGGCTCTGCCCTCTTCGACCACCCACAAGAAGTTGTCCACACTTGAGCCCTTTTGTCCGTTGAAACTGACCTTCCACCCTTCCACGAATCTTGTCACGTCCCTTAGTTTGCTGAGGGGTCGCATGGGGCCTCGCCCCCATCACTGAGCATACCCGTGACTCGTGGTGGCTTCCGATTCAAATTCACACGGACCTCTCGGCCCAAGCGAGTGTCTTTGCGCATATCCCACGTATACCGGTTCTTGCTCCCAACCGTCTTGTCCCTGTCCGAACGTTGGGACGTACTGTTCTCTATTGTTCCGACTGGGATTCAAACTCGTGCTAGGGTCTTGTCGTATGGGCTCACGCCCCCTGTACCCTGTCACGTACGGTCTATACTTGTTTTCTCTTGGCTCGGAAAAATCTTGTGTCTGATACCTATCGTAATTTCCTGATTGGCCCCTAGTTCGCTCCAACCGCTCTCGTCCGACCTCTTCCTCCCTCGCTAAAGTCGGGTTCGTATGGGGGAAGAGACTCGACGCTGGGTATTGATGGGTGGTTCGATCCGTTCGAAGCCCCTCATGTTCCCATAACCTATGTTCGCGCTGGTCAGTTAGAGCGATTTCTCGCGTTCGTGGCTCTGGATAATTTTCTGGGTACCGATAACCCTCTGGTTCTGCGGTGCGGCCCCAGTCTTCGGTCTCGCGATATTGTGTCTTGATATTCAGGGGAGCTTCGCGGTTCTGACTATACCAGTCGCTTTGGGGGCGTGTGTCCCTAATGATCGCAGTTGTAAAAATAGGCTGTGACGCGGTCACCAAGGGAGCACACGTTAGGGCACTTACTGTCGGTGGGTGGTATACTGTCGGACCGACTGTTCCACTTGCCCAGGGTGTTGTCACTCTCCGGCTCAGTGGCACTGAGGCTTGATACTCCCAATCTCTTGGCGGTAGGCCCTGAGTTCTTCCGGGGCTCCGAGATCTCCTATCTGCCCTTTGATATTGTTGGGGAACCGCGCTGTTCCCGCGAACTGGATGAGTGAAATGTGCCGACGCGCCTTGTCGAGTGTGTGCCGCACTGACCCTAGTCGTGGTTCCGTGTGGCCTAGTATTAACGTTCGCGAAACGGTTGTCCTCAACCGGGGTGGTTCTCACGCTTTCGCTTACAGATGTTACTCCCTGAGTAGGTGGTGTCATGGCCCCCTCATCCCTCCTCCACAAGTCTCTGCTGGGAGGTGGGATGTAGGTTGGCGATTGCGCACCCCTCAAGGCCTAGTCTCCCCCCATCCCTGGCCATTGTCGGTGCCCATGAGGGGTCGTTTCCAACATTGTAAATGGTTGGTGAAACCCGATCGGGTGACGGGCACCGGATCTCTTAAATTAGTCAAAACTACCAAAAACTTTCAGAAAAAAGTTTTTTTTCCATCCTGTAAATTCTTAAAAAAAAATTAATAAATTCCGAAGAATCACCGAAAAAATTCCGAGAATTCCTTCAACTTCCAAAAAAACTGCTGAAAAATCGCGAAAATGCTCGTAAGTTCCTTAAATTAACACCGAATTCCGGAAACACCTGTAAAATATTTGAATTTTTGAAATCGCCTTTACTATCCGAGCAATTTTCCTTATTGCTCCAATTTTTGGAAATCTACTTCAATTCATGGGCATTGTTCGCTCTCCGGAGTATTTTCGAGTAAAAATGGAAACAAAAAAAATATTTGCCTTCCACGAAAATATTCAATAACTAATTTATTTGCCGGAAGACTATGTTGTTAAAGGCTAGGGGACAGTACGGATTTTTTTTCTTCTCAAAGTTCCTCTTATTGTTATTATTATTAACAATAATTTGTTTCTTTTCTAAGAAGCAAGAGCTAGGCAATAATCAGGAAAAACTTATAATTGGCAAAAGCAAAGCAAAGAAAAAAAGAGTTTCGCTGTTCGTGCCCGTGGTTTCTGTCAGCTTTTTACGTTTTCAATCGCCCCTCTCTCTCACTCCACTGCTCGTGTCACCTAGTAACAGCCCTCTATGTTGGGCGCTATTTGCAAGCCAAATTTTCCACGGTTTTTTGCTCCACGGTTAAACACGTCCTGGCCAAGGGGTGGCCCAGGTAGGAAACTTGTTTAACAAAATGGCTGCCACTTACCTGCCAAGTTCCCCTCGAATTTTGAATCCCGGAATCAACCGAGTTCGTGGGCCACACTCTTTCAGCCCACGAACCACCCACGACGCTCGTTTAATTTTCTAACCAGGCGCCAGATAGGGGTAACCCTATCCGAGCCCCGCAGGATCCGGTTACACTTTATACCTGGCAGGTCGGCCAGCTGGCTTAATTCGCATGAGAGGGAGCGGGATCTTTGGATTGAGAGAGATAATGATTTTATACTCCAACAGTTAACTTTGAATCACTAAATTGGCAAATCAACTTTTATTTAATATTCTAGCAAAAAAAATATAACTATTCTAGCCTCAAATTTAAACATTGTTCAGTTATCTGGCGTTAGTACAAGATCTCAAAGCCCTTATTCAAGATTTATCCCCTGATTGTTTTAACGTCCCCTCTAGACTAGATAATTTACTATATTACAAAATATTAAATCTACGCGAAAACTTCACGGGCGAACCCTAGCGAAACCCACAGCGCTTCAACCTGGCCGTCGGGGACACTCACGCTAGGCACGACGCCGGTCGGCACCCAGTCCGTGTGCCCACGCTCCAAGACTCCGAGAGACGCTCGCCTTAACTTTTCTACGAGTCGGCTTCGTGAGTCGAGCGTGTCCCATCCTGATGAGCGTCGAGGGCGTCCCAGACGGTCTCCCTAAGCAAAGTACTACATTATTTTTCCTTTTAATCTAACACTACAAGCACAAGCACTATGCGCGGGCACCCGGTGCCAGAGCTGAGAACTCTTTTACAACGGCGGTAAAATGCTCCACCTACCTCTCAGCCATTCCGCGAGTTCCTGATTTCCGTTACGGTCCATGGGTAAATGTATCCTTTTATCAATCAATAGTGCGTCTTTTTAATCCAATATAAAATCTTTCCGTTTAGCCGGTGATACCAGGACACTACCAAGCCAAGACAACGAGTGTCTTGAGAAGCGTGCTGCTACACGCTTTCTCCTGTTGCTTTCCTTTCGACCCGCAATTTCTGCGTGTCGAGACTGTTGATTGGTTGGCGACAGTAGAAACGGCTTGCTTGTCGATCTCGACTAATGGGTGCCGTCGTGCCCTCGCTGCGTGCTTATTGGTTCCGTCGGCCGGGCTGCTCGTCTCCCTATTGGTCTTCCCCATGCTAGTTACAACATGGCCGCCTTCTAGTAATATCAACATGACTGTCTTTCCGTTACCTTAAGATGGCCGCCTTCCCGCTACCTTAACATACCAGGTCCTCTAGTTACGTAGTAAACCAGGGTTGTTTCGGTGTACTCCGTATTGTCTCCCCCATTACGAGTGATGTTTAACGTATCGGCGCTGCTTGCCTTGTGTCGACGGCGAAACATGGCCGCCGACTTCGCTCTCCCGACCCATCCGGTGGAGCGTGATCGCCGGATACAGTGGTCATGGACGGTGCTGCATTCTCGGTACTTGCGCGGGACTGCTGCGCCGTGTCGGTTGAGTCCCATCCTCTCGTACTGGCTCCCTGATTTACGGTCGTTTGTCGGTGCCCTGAACCGTCTGCTCGTTGTTTACGAGCTGTCAAAATAGTGTTCAGCTCCAACACCGACCCAATACAGGTTTTATCGGAAATACTCATGGGTAAATGAGTATTATAACTAAATAGCCGGAGACAATGGCAAAGCAACAGACTAATTTTTAAATTGTCGATGACCACGGTTGCATACAACCATTAAATACAGGTAATTATAACGCTATCCCAGACTTGCTGTCTTGGCTGGGTGGTAAGTTTACTTTTTAAATTACTTTATTCAGGCCGTCCTTTCCTCCCCTTCAGAGGTTAGGTACGGCTTCGGCGAAACCCTGGAAAGTTGCTGCCATTGTAATTTTTAGATAGCAGTTGCTCCCATCGGGATCCTGCTATGGTTGTTTAACCCTTTTTTGAATTATATATATATATACA
>CAKNYM010023143.1:10422-22686 GCA_932195095.1 Andricus curvator | reverse complement strand
ACAAGACCTGCCCTTGTAACGACCCATATTCAACTGGTCAAAAGATTTATTAAAACACACTACATCTCACTATTAACACCAAAACCCATAACAATAAGTTAAAAACCGCTATTTTATTATTTTAAGAGTTTTGACACATAGACTCAACGTTTTTCTGGAACAGGACGATCGACGCGCTATCTGGTGGCTAGCGGATGAGTTCACCCGTCATGTGGAACTTGTAAGCGACAACGGCTGCTGTACAAAAAGTCGGGGAGTCGGATAGGGCTGATAAGGAGACCCCACTCTCATGCGGTCTTTGGAAAATTTGGACGCACAGATTCGGATTTAGTTAGTTTGCATCGTTCGCAGCGCCTCTTGCAGAAAAGCGTTGAAATACAAGATTTACAAATGGCGGGGCCAATAGTGTAAGCCGGGTGTAACCAAACGCACACATGCTTGTCACGAAACACAGATTGTACGAACTGGTACGAATGTGTTTGCCTGTATGTATGTAGATCTGTATGTATGTATGCATGTTCCCGCTAGAGGCGCTACGAGCGATGCAAACTAACTAAATCCGAATCCACGCGTCCAAATTTTCCGGGAGTGGGGTCTCCTTATACTACTTCGTGCTTTTATCCCATTGCCAAATCACAAACATTTACCTACACTGTAAAAAAAATTTCTTGTAACTATCCACTGCGTTTTTTTAACTTTACCAAAACCTGTAAAATGACTGCTTTCAAAGTAGTGAACTTCCAACCTCAAAATGTAGAAACATCACTTTGAATGCAGTGGTTTTACCAATTTTTGTAAAGTTACCTCTCTGAAAATAGGAAATCATTTGAGTCCAATTATTTCCTACTTTCAGAGAGGTAAATTTACAAAAATTGGTAAAACCACTGCATTCAAAGTGGTGTTTCTACATTTTGAGGTTGGAAGTTCACTACTTTGAACGCAGTCAATTTACAGGTTTTGGCAAAATTAAAAAAACGCAGTGGATAGTTACAAGAAATTTTTTTTACAGTGTACGATTTTTTTTGGAAATAGTGATTTTTTAATTGTATCGAAGATGCTTCGGACTTTCGGTGTGCGTCTAGTCCCGCAGGTAAATTTTCTATAATTAATTATTTTGATACTTTTCCAGCAAAAGATTTTTTTAAAAAGAACAGAGATGGCAAAATTCCTAACCTCCAAAATATGTCTTTTAAATCTAATTATATTTTATTATTTTTTATTATAAATACTAGCATCATGAATGTGTAGTTTTTCGATTTAAAAGGAAAAATAGGGTTTAATACAAAATAGAAATTTCGAATAACTTTATTTTTTAGGTTTATTTGTTTTTAGGGTTATATAAATATTTTCCTAATGAGATTCTTGAAGAAATTCTGAAAGATTTTTGAAGATTTTAGATATTTCAATTCCAAAATATCAATAAAAAAGTTCATTTTTAACTACCTAGTGGAATTTTCAACCAAAGAATATGAATTCTCAACGAAAAATGTAATATATAATTCATATTTCAACCCAAATAGATTTTAATTTTATAATAAAACGGTTGAATTCATCCATAATAGACCAATTTTCAACCAAACAGTTGCATTTTTAACCAATAAAGGTGGAATTCTTAACAAAAACGATGGATTTTCAAACGTCTTAAACTGTGTCGAATTATTCCTCAAATTAAAAAAAAATCTTTCAAATTATAAAAACTTCTTTAAAATCTTCAGAATTTTTTTCAACATTTTTAGAAATCTTTCGAAATTTGTTTTCAATTTTCTTGAAAAAATAATTTAAAAAAAATAGATAATCATTTAAAATCTTCCCAAGAATCGTAAGACAAGTTTTTTATTTTCTTAAAACCTTTAAAAATCCTCAAAAAGCTTCGAATTTTTTTTTCGGAACCTTCAAAACATTTAAATTTCGTTTCAAAATTCTTTGAGATTTTTCCAAATGTTAAATTATTTTGTTATCTTCTTTTAAACTTATAAACCTTCTAAATATCTTTTAAAATGATTCGGAGTTTTTTCTATTCTTTTCTTAATTCTAAAAAATTAAAAAAATTGCCTTAAAATATATTAGATTATTTTTTTTTACAATATTTTGGAAATCTTTTCAAATCTTTTTAAATTTTTCAAACTAAAAATGCATTTAATATTTTTTTAGGAATCCTAGTCAATTTTATTATTATTATGAAACGTTTAAGAATCCAAAAACAGGCTTCAAAATTTTATTTCAAAATCTTCATTTTTTTAAATTTCATAAGTCTTTTCTAATTTTAAATTATTTTTGTATCTCTTTAAAACATTTACAGCTTCTAAACCTTCCAAATATCTTTTTAAATTATTTGGATTTTTCCTATTCTTTTTTTAATTCTGCAAAATAAAAAAAATTGCCTTAAAATGTTCTAGATTATTTTTTACAATATTTTGGAAATCTTTTTAAATATTCTCTTAAAATTAATTTAAAAAAAATAAAAAATCATTAAAATTTTTTAGGAATCTGGAGAAAAATTTTATTATTATTTTTAAATGTTCAAAAATCCTAAAACAGGCTTTAAGATTATCCTATTTATCCTAACATTTTTTTTAATACATGCAAAAGTAAAAAAATTGTCTTAACAACTCTCAAATTCTTTTTTGATACTATTGGAAATCTTTTGAAATCTTTTTAATTTTTTAAGGAATCTTGAAAAATTTTGTATATTATTTTGAAACATTCAAAAATCAATTTTCTCTAAAAAATAATGTTTAAAAACAGAAAATCATTGAAAATCTTTAATCTTTAAGACAAGTTTTTTATTTTCTTAAAACCTTTAAAAATCCTTAAAAAGCTTCGAAATTTTTTGTTTAGAAACCTTAAAAAATGTTAATTTCGTTCCAAAATTCTTTGAGATTTTTTCGAATTTTAAACTATTTTTGAATCTTTTTTTGAACTTATAAACCTTCTAAATATCTTTTAAAATGATTCGGATTTTTTCTATTCTTTTTTTAAATCTGCAAAATTTAAAAAATTGCCCTAAAATGTTATAAATTATTTTTTAAATATTTTGGAAATGTTCTTAAATATTCTCGCAAAATTAATATTTAAAATTAAAAATCATTAAATTTTTTTTAGGAATCGTAAGAAAATTTTATTATTATTTTGAAATGTTCAAAAATCTATATTTTGTTAACAAATTTTTTTAAATCTTTTTTAATTTCGTTTCAAAATTCTTTAAGGTTTTTTCTAATATTACATTCTTTTTTAATTTTTTGAAAAGTTCTAAAAATTCTAAAGGTCTTTTAAAATTATTCAAATTTTTCCTAAATTTTTTGTTTTTTAATTCTGCAAAATTTAAAAAATTGCCTCAACAACTTCCAGAATCTTTTTTGACAATACTGCAAATTTTATGAAATCTTGTTAATTATTCTATTAAAATTTTTTTTCAAAATAAAAACTCATTTTTAATTTTTTTAGGAATCTTAAGAAATTTTTTTATTATTTTCAAATGTTTGAAGATCCTAAAACAGGCTTCAACGTTTGTTTGTAAATCTTTTGAAATTTTTGCAGTAATCTTAAGAAATTTGTTGTATTTGAAACGTTTAAAAATCCTAAAACAGGCTTCAAACTTTTATTTCAAAATCTACATTGAGTTAAAAATTTTTTTAAATCTTTTCTAATTTTCAATTTTTTTTTGTAATCTTTTCAAATCTTCTGAACCTTCTAAATATCTTTTAAAATTATTCGGTTTTTCCTAACATTTTTTTTTAATTATGCAAAAATTTTTAAAATTGCATTAAGAACTTCCATATTCTTTTTAGAAAATATTGGAAATCTTAAAATTAATTTTTTAAAATAAAAAGTCTTTAAAAAATTTTTTAGGAATCTTAAGAAAATTTTATTATTATTTTGAAATGTTCAAATATCAACATTTTGTTAAAAACTGTTTTTAATCTTTGAGATTTTTTCTAATTTCAAATTATTTTTGAATCCTTTTAAAACTTCTACAACTGCTAAAACTTCTAAATATCTGTTAAAATTATTCGAATTTTTCCTCAGTTTCTTTTTAAATTCTGCAAAATTTTAAAAATTGCCTCAACAACTTTCAAATTTTTTGTTATTATTGGAAATCGTTTTAAATCTTTTAAAATCTTTTTAAATATTCTCTTAAAATACATTTTTTTAAATACAAAATGATTTTAATTTTTTTCAGGCATCTTGAGGCAATTTCTCGATTATTTTGAAAAGGTTAAAAATCCAAAATAGGCTTCAAAATTGTATTTTAAAATCTTCAGAAATTTACATTTTGTAAAAAAAAATTGTTTAATCTTTTCTGATTTCAAATTCTTTTGGAATTTTTTCAAAACTTTTAAACATTCTAAATATCTTTTAAAGTTATTCGAATTTTTCCTAATTTTTTTTTAATCTGCAAAATAAAAAAAATGGCCTCAACAATTTCGAGATTTTTTTAGACAATTTTGGAAATCTGTTCAAATGTTGGAAATTGTTTTGGAATATTCTCTCACAATTAATTTTTCACAATAAAAATTTGTTTAAAATTTTCCCGAGAATATTGAGAAAATCTTTTTATTATCTTAAATCTCTTAAACGTACTGGCATTTTTTCTATAGTTTTCTAATCTTGCAAAATTAAAAAAAAAGTTTGCTTTAAAATCTTCTACATTCTTTTAAAAAAATTTAGGAAGGTCATTCCAAATGTTTTGAAATCTTTTTCAATTTTCACTTGAAATTAATATTACAACATAACAAATCAATTGAAATTTTTCGAGGATTCTTAAGAAATTAAAAAAAAATATTTTGATTCCTTTGAAAATGCTCATAAAGCTTCTTTTTCGAAATTTTAAGAACATTTCTTATTATTTGCGAATATTAAAAAATCATTTTTAATTAAAATATAAAAGTGAAAACGTATTTTAAGTGTAATAAGAAATTGTTTTCCAGGTACCCTGGTGGAAAAAATTTTTACAAGAAAGTACAACATTTTTACAACTGTAATTTTTTGTTAAAATCTGTACTTTTTTGTAAAAAAATGTGCAAAATTTAACAACAAAATACGGTTAAATACAAATATCTAATTTTGTCTTGTATTTTCTTGTAGAAAAGTTAGAAAATTAACAATAAAGTATAAGTTTCTACAATTCACAAATTTTTATAACTTTTTATTAATATTTTTTTTTACTTTTTTGTAAAAATCTACAAGGTATGACAGAAAACTACAGGATTCTACATTTTTTTAATTCAGATGTTTGACGTCATAAAACACTTTTAATTTTACGTAAATTATTGTAGAAAATTGCAAATAAATATAAATTTTTACAAACAATACTTCTAGAATCCGCATCAACATTTCGACTTGTACTTCACTTTACATTTTTGTAAGATATGTAATATATAAGTTCCTACAAGAAACTAAAATAAAAAAAAAAGAATACACTTTTGCCAGGAATTTTTGCTATTATAATAAATCACATTGAACTGTAGTTCCATTATGGAAAATTGAACAATAATTAATTTTACAGGACATTTCTGAAATGTTCAAAATTAAGCAATTTGCAGATTTTAACGTTAAAAATAGAAATTTTTTAATTTGAAAGCCTCAGTAGATAAACAAATGTAAACGCTCGATTGAAACTTTAGAAGTATTCTTAATTTTAAAACAATTTCAAATTAATAGATTCATAATTAAACGATTTTATTCAATTCCAAATCCTATTCAAATATTGTTTCAATCTAAAATATTACATTTTTAACCATTTAATTTGAAATTTTTAAAATAAGGATGGCATTTTTTTAATATTTAGTAATATTTTACTTTTTTATTTGAATCAAATATTAAGAACTCATCAATTTTAAACTGAACTATTTAAAATATAAATCCTTGAATCGTTAATATTTCAGAGTGTTAAATGTAAACTTTGAACGTTGCCATTTTAATTGTTCTATTTAACACATTTTTAATAAATTTAAGTGAAATTATTGAATTTTGATGCATAAATAACAATTGAACAATTATCAATTTGGGAAAAAATTCAGTTAGTTTACAAGATATTTACAAGTTTTGAGAAAATCCGAACTTAATTTAAAACTATAAAATATTTTGAAAAATAAAAAACTAAATTTAGATTTCTGAAGGTTTAGAAATAAAATTAAGAAGCTTTTCAAGGATCTTTAAAGGTTTTAAGAAAATAAAAATAAATTCTTAATTTTGCTGGGAAAATTTAAAATGATTTTTTATATTGAAAAATTAATTTTAAGAGAATATTTAAAAAGATTGAAAACAAACTTTTTTGATTAATAAATATCAGTTGAGCAATTACTAATTTGGAAAATAATCGAGCAAATTGAAAATATATTTAGAAGTTTTGAAAAGATTCCAAAATAATTTAAAACGTGTAAAGATTTCAAACCATTTAATACACAATGTAGATTTTTGAAGATTTCGAACACAAAATTGATAAGCTTTTTAAGCAATTTAAAAGGTTTTAAATGATTAGAAAATTGGTATCAAAATTCCTAGAAAAACTAACAATAATTTTGTCAAAAAAAGAATCTGCATGATTTTAAGGTAGTTTTGTTTTTACTTTTGCAGGATTTTAAAAAAATTGTAGGAAAAATTCGAGTTCCAAGATAATAATATTATTATTAGATTCCTGGAGATTTTTTAAATTATTTTTTTTTAACAAATTTTTAAGAGAATTGGTAAAAATGATATAATTTTGAAAATTTATAAATTAAAAGTATAAAAGTTAAAATTTTCAGTTGAAAAGTGTTAAAAGCTTCCATTTTATGTTTTAGGGAATTTAAAAAGATTCCAAGGAATTATTAATTAATTTCATTTGAAGGGATTTCAAAACCTTTAAAATATTTTAGGATAAAGAATTTTCTAGAATTTCGGAAGCTATGGAACGATTTTACAGGGCCTATAAGGTTTTATGATATTTTAAAAGATTTCACAGGATCTTATAAGATTTACCGAAGATTTTAATGATTTTAAGGGATTTTAAAGCTCTCAATTTTTATTTTAATACATTTTCCAAGAAATATCATCTTAGAATTTCACGGGATTTTATAATATTTTAGTGGCTTTCATAGAATTTATTCACGAGAAGTGAGGTATTTCGTAGGATTTCAAAGGATTTGAAATATTTGAGGAAATCTTAAAACATTCCAAGAAATTTGTTAATTGATTTCAATAATTTGAAGATATGGAATGATTTTACAGGACCTATAAGGTTTTATAATATTTTAAAAGATTTCACGGGTTTTCATAAGGTTTTCGAGTATTTCAATGATTGTAAGGGTTTTTTAATGCTCTCAGTGTATTTTAATAAATTTTCCAGGATTTCAGCAAATATCGCCAGATCTCATAGAATTTCACGGGATTTAATAATATTTTAATGGATTTTAAAGGCTTCAAAGATTTGAAGAGTTTTGAAATTAGTTTTTGGAATTCACCCTCAATTCTTAGATATTAATTTATCCTGAATTCTTTTAAATTCTTTGGAATTCAATTCCATTTTTTTAATTCAATTGATAAAATGATCAAAGGATTTGAAATATTTTAAGGTATTTTTTTTTTAATTCTTTGACATTTTCTAGAGATTGTAAACAATTTCAAGGAATTTTAAAAGATTTTAAAGTATTTGAAATATTTTAGGACATTTTAAAAGATTCCCAGAAATTGTTTATTTATTTCAATAGTTTGAAGGGATTTCAAAGTCTTTGAAATATTTTAGAGTAATTTAAAAGATTCCAAGGTATTTTCAAGCGATTTAAACAATTTTTAAGGGATTTCCAAAGGGGTTTAATAATTTTAAGAGATTTTTAAAATTATTTCCAATTCATTCGAATTATTTTGAATTGTTTTGTAGTCATTAATCACTTTTTTGGTTAGAAATTAGAAATTAGTAGGGTTTCAAAGATTTGAAGAGATTTTCAAATATTTTTTGCAATTCATTTAGAATTCGCCCTGAATTCGTATTCATGTATCCTGAATTCTTTTTAATTCTCCATAATTCACTCAATTCAATGGATTAAAAAAAAATTCTTTGTTCAATTCATCTTGAAGTCTTTAAAACTCACCTTAAATTCTTAGACATTTCATGAAATTCTTTTGAATTTTCTTTAATTTTTCTAAACTAATTTCAAACTTACTCAATTCAATGAATTTTTTCATGGTTTCGAATTTTTTTCAATTCACTTGATTGCTTTCTTAATTCAGCTTGATTTTTATGAATTTCATCGAATTATTCTCATTTTCCGTAAATTCATCTAAATTCACTCAAATTTTACTGAAATCAATGAAATTTTTTCTATTTTTAAATTATTTCTAATTCATTTAAATTGTATTTTGGTTATAAATTAGTAGAGTTTCAAAGGTTTGAAGAGATTTTAAATTATTTTTTGGAATTTGACCTGAATTCGTTTAAATTCTTAGGAATTCTCTTGAATTTTTTTAGTTTACTTGAATTCTTCTAAATTTACTCAGTTCTACTTATTTGAATAGAGTTTTTTGAATTTTCAAAAGTTTTTATTTGATTGACCCTGAAGCCTTTAAACTCTCCTTGAATTCTTAGGCATTTCATCAAATTCTTTTGAATTCACCTTGAATTTTTATTAGGGTGGCGACTTGACCAGGAAACCGGGAAATGACCTGGAATTTTATTGACCGTGGAAAAAACCGGGAAATGACCGGGAATTTAATTTGAAAACCGGGAATTTACTTCTGATCATAGCAAAATTCAAGAAATATAATTTCATTGGCACAGGGAATGTTTTACATGGAATGGGAATTTTTTAAGGGAATTATAATTCGGATTGAGAAAAAAGGAATTTTTAAAAATACCTCTTTCAAGCCAGAATTCGTCACAATTTGAAAGTTCCCTCTTCTAAATTTTAGGTAATAAAAGTACTTCAAGCAGTTTTCAGAGTAGAAGTAGAATTTCAAAGAAGAAATATTTCTGAATTATAATAGAAATTTTTTTTACATTGTTCGTTGCGAATTCATCGTTTTTTAGTTAGAAATTCAACTACTGGGTTAAAAGTTAAACTTTTGTTAAAAATTAATTTATCTTTTTTTGATGAAAATTCAACTATTTGGTTGAAAATTGATATTTTTAATTTAATAATTAAACTATTTCTTGAAAAATGTATGTACTTTGTGGAAAATTCATCTATTTTTGTAGACAATTAAATTTTATGGTTGATAATTCATCTTTTTGGCATAAAATTAAACTATTTCAGTTAAAGATTCATCATTTCAGTTGAAGATTCATCATTTTATTTGAAAATTCACCAGTTTGGTTGAAAATTAATTTCTTTAAACGAAAATTTAACTGTTCCATTCTGAGTTGAAAATTAAAATGTTCAAGTTCGGAATTCCACAATTTGGATAAAAATTTGTCTTTTTAATTGAAAATTTAACTATTCCGATGAAAATTCATGTATTTTGTTAAAAAATCGACTTTTTTGTTGGTAAAAAATTATCTTATTTTTCTTTGAAAGTTAATCTTCTTGTTTAAAAATTCTTCTTTTCGGTTAAAAATTCAAGTATTCCAGTCAAATATTTATTATTTTAGTTGAAAATTCATCTTTTAGGTTTGAAATAAAATTATTTGGTTGAAAGTTAAGCTCTTTTGTTAAAAATTAATTATTTTTTTTAGTTGAAAATCCATCGTTTTAATTAAAAATTCATTTCTTTGGTTGAAAAATGAGCTGTTTGATTGAAAATTTGTTTTTCTTTGGATGTTTTTGGGTTGAAAATTATTTTTTTTTCAACTGAAACTGTAACTATTAATCCAGTTGAATATTTTATCATTTCAGTTCAAAATTCATGTCTTTGGCTGAACATTAATTTTTGACTAAAAATTTGATTATTCAATTTTTGGTTGAAAAATTATCTTTGTTAGTTGAAAATTCGTCTTTTTTGGTAGAAATTAATCATCATGGTTGAAAATTAATCTTCTTGGTTGAAAATTAATCTTTTTGGTCAAAAATTCAATTATTCTAGTTAATGATTCATCATTTCAGTTAAAAATTCATCTTTCTGGTTTGAAATTCAACTATTGCAGTTAAATATTTACAATTTTATTTGAAAATTCATCACTTTGTTTGAAAATGTAACTATTATTTTGAAAGTTAGCTTTTGTTGTTGTTAAAAGTTAGTTTTTTTTTGTTGAAACTAATTTTTTTAACTGAAAATGTAACTTATTCCAATTGAAAATTCCATAGCTGTTGTTGAAAATTCATCTGTTTCGTTAAACATTAATTTTTTTAACTTGAAATTCAATTATTAAAGTTTTGGTTGACAATTGATCTTTTTTTAGTAAAAATTAATTTTTTGGTTTGAAAATTGAACTATTACAGTTAAAGATTCATTGTTTTAGTTGAAAACTCTTATGTTTGGTTTACAGATAATTTTTTAAACTAAAAATGTTACTATTCCATTTTCGATTGAAAATTATTATTTTTTCACTTCAAAATTTAACTATTTGGTTGAAAATTTGTCTTCTTTTATTAAAACTTCAAACCTTTCTTTAAAAGTTAATGTATTTGGTTGAAAAATTGTATTTTTGGGTAGAAAATTAATCTTTTTATTTAAAATGTAATCTTCTTTAAAAATTCGTCTTTTTGGTTGAAAATTCGAATGTTCCAGTTAAATATTCATCATTTTAGTTGACAATTTATCTTTTTGGTTTAAAATTTAACTATTCCAGATAAAGATTCATAATTTTATTTGAAAATTCATCACTTTGGTTGAAAATTTAACTATTTTGTTGAAACTCCGTTTTTTTGTGGAAAATTAATTTTTTCAACTGAAAGTTTAACTATTCCATTTTTTTGTAAAAAATTGATATTTTTTAGTGGAAAATTTAAGTATTTTTTTCAAAATTCATTTATTTTGCAACGTTTTGCTCTGTTATGTTAAAAGATGTTTAGAACGAACGTCATGAATTAAAATAAATGTTTGCGTTTTGCGGCAAATATAAATATGTTACTTTGAGTTGACCGGGAAAATTGAAAAACTTGACCGGGGAAAACCGGGAAATGACCGGGAATTTGAAATCGTCCGCCGAATCGCCACCTTGAAAATACAAAAAAGTACAAAATTCGTCTCAATGATAGAAAAAAGTTGTACTTTCCTGTAATTTTGGTTGTAATTTATTGTATTTATTTATAGATTCCTGTAAAAATAGTTTTAGTTTTCTGTACTTTTTTGTAAAAAATTTTTCCACCAGGGTATATTTATATCATTTATATTATATTTATATTAATATTATATTTTCAGATATTTTAAGCGTAATAAGAAATTATTTTCCAGGGAGCAAAGACGTTTATTCGTGCTTACGGTGCTCAGTCATCGACTACACCAACAGGTGGAAAGTCTGCTGCTATGCCAGCAATAAATCCAAATGTAGAGGGTCTTAGTGAAAATTGTGTGAAAGTACCAAATCATCGTAAGTTTATGAAAATATAAATAAAGATCTTCATATTTTTTAGCCTACAATACTTTCCATTTATAAAATTATTATTTATTTATTAATTTATTTATTTATTCTAAACTTAATTGCAGCTGTAGGTCCAGGTGCATCGAAGGATAAGGAATATAAAAATCCAGAATATTTCTGCTACAATACTGAATCCTTTGCAGAAGCTGAAGTAGAACTTGCTAAATACAGACTTCCAGCGCCATCTAATAAAGTTAAATTCAGTAAATAAACGTCATCAATAAGATTGGGGCATGTAAAAAAAATCTAAACGATTGTACTGCAGTGTATATACATATATCTATAAATTTCAAATTATGGGTATATTTTAGGTGTTATACTTAGATATTTAAATAAATTACTTCTGTGTTATCGATTATATAATTTGTTTGAAAATTAATTTAGACAAAAATTTAATTATTCCATTTTTCGTTAAAAATTTATCTTTTTTAGTTGAAAATTTAACTATTCGTTTGAAAATCCATGTATTATGTTGGAAATTCGTCTTTTTAGGTAGGAAATTAATCTTCTTGGTCAAATACTAATCTTTTTGATTAAAAATTTAACAACTTGGTTAAAAGTTAAACTCCTTTGCTAAAAATTAATTGTTTTTTGTTCATGATTCATCATTTTAGATGAAAATTAATCTCTTTGATGGAAAATTTCACTATTTTTTTAATATATATTTTTTTGTTGATAAAAATGAATCTTCTCGATTGAAAAATAATCTTTTTGGTTAAAAGTTTTTTAACTCTTTAAAATTGAAAAAAATGGAAAAGGAATTTTCAACT
>CAKNYM010023139.1:0-13057 GCA_932195095.1 Andricus curvator | reverse complement strand
TTCCATCGTGGTACGATGTAAAATTACACCAACTTTTTTTACAGTGTGCATATGCATGACCTGAGGCGTGGCGATATCAAGGACCGTGAGCTCGTTCTTCGTCCATCGAACCACCCTCAACGGGAAGAGTAGAACCGGCAAGGCAAGCATGTCAGTCGTGGATACCTTGTTTAACGCGGACAGATTTTAAGACCAAACCTTTCGAAGAAGATGCTTGTATCTGCTTCTGAGAGACTCCTTCACTGATGTAATGTCCTGAATGCGGCTTTGACGCACACCAAGGTATGTATAGGTCTCTCTAGTATCAAGATGTCTAATAGCAGTTATATCCACAAGCTCAGGGTCATCGGGAACGCTAATAATCTTTTCTTTCTTCAGATGAATCTTGGCAGACTTGTCCAATCCAAAGTCCATACCAATCTGTCCTGTTTACTTCTTGACGATATTTAGAGCAGTTTGAAGTTTGCTTTTACCAGAGATATAAATCTTCAGGTCATCCATATAAAATACATGAGTGACATTATGCTCGCGCTGATTAGTGTCACCACAGAGGTATCCAGGAGAATTTCGTAGTGCGAGAGATAGAGTCAGAAGTGTGATGCAAAAAAGCAAAGGGCTCATGGTATCACCTTGAAAGACGCCCCTCTGGAAGGTGACGTTGTTCGTTGTCACACGATAATTTCTAGATGAGACAGTAAATCTAGTTTTCCAAAGAGGCATCAATCTCTCTATGCATCTCACTATGTCTGGATGTACCTTCAAGCTTTCCAACAGACAGATGATAAGTCTATGAGAGGGTGAATCGAAAGCTTTCCGGTAGTCAATCCAGGCCATTGACAGGACGCACTGATGGGCTGCAGCGTCTTTACAGACGCACCTGTCAATTAGCAGGTTCTCTCGACAGCCTGCTACACCTTTTTCAAGCCACGCTGTTCGTACATCTCTCGCCATACAGGCTCAATTCGTCGAACAATCCTGTCGTTTAGGACAGCTGTGAAGATCTTATACAGTGTGTTCAAGTTATTGGCGTGTAATTCTCTGAATTGGACAAGTTGCCTTTTTTCAGCAGGAGTATTTTGCGTCCTAACACCAGCCACTGCGAAATGGGCATCTCCGACTTCAAATATGAGGTGAATATGCGGGCCAAATGTTGGTGTGTAAAAGTAAACTTCTTCCACCAGAAGATCTAAATACAATCTGGTCCAGCAGCGGAAAAGTTCTTCGTGCCTCTAAGTGCTTTTTTCACCTCTTCGGCAGTGATTGATGGACATTCCTCCTCAGATTTTATGAGGTTGTCGCAAAACTCCTTGAAGCGGATGATATTCTCAGTATCTTCTTTCAACTCTACTGTTTTCGGGATCTTGTACACCATCTCTCCTTCTTCTGTATTCTCCACCTTGCGTCAGATAACAGCCGTATTTTGTCAACAATATACTGCGTGATTGTCAGCAGCGTTGACTTGTTCAGTGTGTGATTCAAGATACTTAGCTCCTGGGCGAACTTTCGAACCCTTTCCGTGAACGGTCCATCAGATGTTATGTAGTAAACCACCCATTGTAGACGGGACGCATTCTGTCTTGCCCATCCAATCTTCTTTTTCAGCTGATGCAAGCGTCTTTTGGTCTTTTGATCCATCGTCGGCTTTAGCCTTCGATTTAAATTAGCCAAAGCTCTCGCAGCACCATAAACTGAGCAATGGATGGTCCAGAGGTCGAACTCTTGCGAGATATCTCTACAAAAGGAGGCATCCATTTCAGCCTTCGCTTAGGGGTTATTCCTTCGGGACCATCCCTGGACAATTTTCCGTGACTGCTGATTAATCGTTGTAACTATATTCAGCAGGAACCCTTGGTACAGGGTCCCTCTGTCCGCAACCCGAGGACGCGGTCGGTGGCTTTGTCACAGGCCTTTTAGTTCTATTCCAAAGGAATCGAAACCGAAACCGAATGGCGCAGTCGGTAGGGCTATATATATACATATACCTAATAATAATAACTCTATTGAAAACCCTAAGCACTACTGATTTAGATATGCTTAACACGGGTAGTACCCCGACGTTTCGTAACTCGGTCAGACGAACTCACTCTCTCAGGTCAAGCACAGATAGAGTTCGGGTTGGAATACTTCGTACCCGCGGGCCCTAAGTGTGCCAGAAATCCAAGAAGAACGGACTGGGACCAGTTTTCCACGGAACTAAAGAGTGCACTTTCGAAGGTGCCCAGATCATTTACAGACGTGGACACTCTGGAGATGGCAGCCAAAATTTTCAAGGATGCCATCAAATCTACTTATGAAAGTAATTGTCGACCCACGAAAGGCCGAAAGGCTGAGGAGACACACTGGTGGAACAGGAAGCTCAAAGAGCTTCGCAGGAAGCCAGAGAGAGGTTTAGATGTGCCAGTACTGTCAAAAAGGAAGAACTATGGACCTCATTTACGACGAGGAGGAATGAGCGCAACCTTATTAAGGCACATTTTTCCGGGCTTCATAAGGTCTGGAGAAAAGAGGGCGACACCTCAGAGGCAATCAAAGCCGCCCGTGGCCCACCTGGGTCCGAAACGGTGGCTAGCCAACGAGATTGTTACTCCCTCCAGGGTCAGGTGGGCCCTGAAGTCTTGCAGTCCTTACAAGTATCCTGGCCCGGATGACAGATCTCCGGTCCTCTTACAGAGGGCTGGAGAGTTCATCATAAGACCGCTGGTGAGCCTTGCCAGGGCTAGTCTGAAGTTGGGATATGTCTCAACGAAATGGAGAGGTACGAGAGTAGTATTCATTCCGAAAACAGGCAGGATCGGTTATACTTTATCCAAGGATTTCCGTTCCATCAGCCTAACATCTTTCCTACTGAAAACAGTGGAAAGATTTGTGGATAGATATATCCGCGACAAGGTCTTGTCAAGTAGGCTACTTCACAAGAAGTAACACGCCTATAGGGCTGGTCACTCGACCGAGAAGGCCTAAGCAGAGCAGTGAACCTCACCGAAGGACAACTGAAGCAGAAATTTCTCGTGATTGGAACCTTTATGAATATCAGAGGAGCCTTCAACTACACCTCTAGAGAGGTGATCAAGACGGCCATGATTGTACATTGTGTGCCTATTGCAGTCGTCGACCGGACCTGCCACATGTTGACCAGCAGGAACCTAATAACGATGAAGGGTGATACCACTTTATGTGGAACCGTTGAATCGAAATGTCCACAGGGAGGCGTTTTATCACTTCTGCTGTGGTGTTTGGTAGTGGATGAACTGCTTCATCTTCTCACGAGTCAGGGCTATCACGTTATAGGCGACGCGGACGATATCCATAATGGTTATCGTGCGCGGCTAACGTCTTTATGGCTCTGTAGGAGAGTCATAGGGAAAAGCTGGGGCTCGAAGCTGGATAAACTTATGTGGATCTACACCGCGATCCTGCGATCTAGGCTAACCTATGCGGCGGTGGTCTGGTGAAGCAGGGTCAAACTGTCCACTGTGAAGTCTCGACTGGAAAGAATCAGGGAACTGATTCTAAGAGGCGTCACTGGTGCTTGAAAGTCGACACCCAAAATGGCATTGGGGGCACTAACAGGGTTGGAGCCCCTCCAACTCACCATCAAGGTCGTGGTTGCGCAGGCGGCCTGGAGATTAAATATGGTAAAAGGCGGAAGGATCTCGACGGCAATGCAAATCGCAACCAACATCGCTAGGAGTCCGAACCTGAGCATGCTCAGGTACAAAATATCCACTTGCTATCTCTTCGACAAGAAGTATCGTGTTAGCCCATTCACGAACGAGGATTGGGTGAACGGCAAAGCACACCTGCCCAGTGATGGGGACAACAGGTTTACAGATGGCTCCAGAATCAACGAGAAGGCAGGAGCCGCTGTATATCGTAGAGGAAGTCGAATGGGCTTCACAATCCCGATGGGGTCATACGCCACAGTTCTACAATCTGAGATTATGGCCATGCTCCAGTGCGCCCATAAGGCACATGAGTATGGCAACAAAAGAAACAACCGTATCTGCTCAGACAGCAGGGCTGCTATAATGGCCCTGAATGTAACAACGAATACGTCGCTACTAGTATGGGAGTGCTTTGAGGCACTCCCATAGAACCTAGCGACGGAGAACCGAGTGACTCTACTTTCGATCCCTGGACACAGCGGCATCCAAGGTAATGAGATATCGGACAGGCTAGCAAAAATAGCAGCAAGAGAAAATTTTACTGAACCTGAGCCAGTTGTAGGTATTTCCAGTAGGTTAGTCACTGGAGAAATCGACAGTTAGCTGACCGAGGAACATCAGAATGAGTCGGAATTGGCCCCTGGCTTGAGACAGGCCAAAACACTTTTTGGTTTAAAGCTAAACCTTAATCGAGCAAAGGAAATACTTAAGCTCGGAAGGAACGAAGTCAAAGTCCTAACAGAAATGTATGTAGGGCATGGAAACCTCAGATATCACAGACATAAGATAGGGCTTGCAGAAAGTCTCCTCTGTCGTCTGTGCGGAAGGAATTATGAGACAGCTTTTCATATCCTTTTTCACTGTCCCACGATTTCGTAAAAACGACTAACACTCATGGGCAATAACTGTATCAGTAAGTCATGAATATCGGCCAATAGCGTGGCTGTGGTTCTTGCCGTATGGAGAGCGTTTTGGGGTCACGCTTAGGCTTACAAGGGGACGCAACAGGATTACTCAAGCAACAGAGGCTCTTACGGTCTCAACTCAGGAAATAATAATAATAATACCCGATTATCAAAATCTGCAAATTCCTGAAGGAATCAGGTTTATGTTTACTTTTGGTCGTTTAGCTCTATGCTTTCGCGATCATTGTTTTCAGTTTTTTCCCCCCAGAATTTTCAGCAGGTGAGATGGAAAAATCATCGGACTTTCATAAAGTCTCCGAATATGCCAGGAGCGTGAATTTTCCCAAATTTGTTAATTTTAACGAAAGTACGTCACTTTTAGTTTATCTGTATTTCATTTCGCATTGCTTTTTACAAATATCAAACAGAGAATTGACTGTTTTTCAAATAAGTCTCCAAAAACCAAGCATTTTATTTCAAAGGCGTCTGAAATGAACCACGTTTCAATAGTCTGAAGTCTAAACTTCAAAGTTTTTACAAAATATTTGACTTTGAAGAATAATTGTTATCATTTACAAATTTTAAATCTTTAGGCAGTGCAAATATAATTATATGAATATCAATTTGGCATTGTCCAGCCTTGAATATTTTATTGTACAATTCGTAAGAATTTTAATTTAAAGGCCTATTAATTAAGACAGGTTTGAACAGTCTGAACTTTAAACCGTTTTAGAAATATTTTACATTGACAGGGTGTCCAGCGATTCCTAGGAACGAATTTCAAGGTCTTTTTCAGGGTTTCCAGGTCAAGAAGTCAAGTTTTTCCAGCTCTCCTTTTTCACATAAAATAATGAAATAACCGTTCTTTATAGATGTAAATAATTATTTTATTCCAAAAAATTTCCACGAAATATTTTGGAATCTTTTAGAATTTTCGTAAAATATTTATAATCGCTGAAATATTTAAAATCCTTGAAACCTTTGTGAAATTTTTTGAAATTTTTATGAAATCTTTGAAACATTTTTGAAAGGTTTCTTTAATCTTTGTTCGTGTAATTTTCTTTGTTCGTTTAAGATCATTGAAATCTTCCCAAATTTGTTGAAACCTTCTGAAATGCTTTAACATCATTGAAATATTTATGAAATCTTTCATATTCGATTGAAATCATTGAAATATTTAAAATCGTTAAAATGTTTTGAAATCTTCAAAATCTTGTGTACTGTATCCTTTTTGAAATCCTTTGAATTCTTGTATTCTTTCGAAATCCTTAGGAAATTTTTATAAAATCTTTGAAATATTTGTGAAATCTTTCTGAAATATTTTTTATTAATTTGAAATCATTGAAATATTTGTAATCTGTGTAAAATCTTTTGAAATCTTAGAAACCTGGTTTACCTTTTTAAAATCTTTAAAATTTCTGAAATCTTTTGAAAGTTTTAAAATCTTTGGAAATATTCGAAATCTTTGTGAAATCTTTGAACTCTGGTGTACACGCCTTTTTCAAATCTTTGAAATCCTTGCAATCTTTATGAAATGTTCGAAATCTTTGGAAATTGTTTCTGAAATCTTCGAAATCTTTTGAATTATTTGTGCAATTTTTCTTAAATATTTGTTTGTGAAATATTTTTTATTCGTTGAAACCATTCAATTTTCTGAAATCTTAGTGAAATCTTTCCAAATCTTCTAAAATGTTTTGAAACCTTTTGAAATCGTTTCAAATCTTTGAAATGTTTCAAAATCTTTGAATTCTGGTGTATTTCCGTTTTCAAATCTTTGAAATCCTTTAACTCTTTTGAAAGTTTTAAAAGCTTTGTGAAATTGTTGTGAAATATTTGAAATCTGGTGTATACGCCTTTTATAAATCTTTGAAATCCGTGACATCTTTGTAAAATGTTCAAAACACTTTTAAATATTTCAAAACCTTTGAAATATTTTGAAACCTTTCGAAATCTTTAGTAATGTTTTGTAATCTGGTGTACACTCAAAAACCAAGTGGTGAAACCCTTGAAAAATCCGTTATATGGCCATGGCTCACTCTAATTCTGAAAGTTCATTAACGTTGAAATTTTCAACTAATAATCACAAAAAAATGTACACTTTAACATTCTATATTAGCGAAGACGAAATAAAAAACTTATAGAATTATTCACAACTCGATTCACAATATTAAAGTCTGTTCATTGAAAACTATAAAATAATTGGTAAGGTCTACAAAAAATGCCTAAAAATCTCTTTATTTATTCTGTAATGAGTAAAAGATAAATTATATCTTGATAAATAAAAAACTTTTGAGTAGCAAGATATCTTCTAAATGAGATGTTACTTTCATAACAGACAACAAGATTTAAATTACTTTTCGCATTTCAATAAAATAATTGTTCTGAAAGAAAAAAAATTCAATTCAAGGTTCTCGTGAAAAATTTAAGGAGATTTCTAGGTTTTCAAGGTTCAAACAAAAATTCCAGGAGATTTCCAGTTTTTCAAGGTCGCTGGACACCCTGATTGAAGAATCAGAAATTAAACTACATAATTCAATTTGAAAGTCCAAAATTTCACAATTTCAAGTTGATAACGATCATAACAAGAACATATTGCAAATTCAGAATGGGATTAGTATCTCAAACTTTCATGATTGAATACTTATCTCAGAATGGAATTTATCAATTGTTGACATTTTTTATGATATCACAGTGCTTAAATATTAAACAATTAAATAAATTAAATTAAATATTTCAATTTCATTGAAATATGCAATAGGATTGAAGATTGAAATTTTTACTTATTAAATTATCAGGTAAAATTATTTAAATATAACATTTTTCACACTTGTTTTTAATGAGAAATTAGTTTTCTTCTTAAATTTTCAACTGTTGAAAAATTGGAAATTTAATTGAATTTTTAACAGTTAAATTTTTAAGAGTTGAGAAATCGATTTTTAATTTTCTGTAAACCTCAACTGTTGAAAATTTTTTATTTTCTTTATTTTTTAACGGTTGAAACTTCCAGCAAAAAACGAATTTTGTAATTATAACAAGTGTAAAAATTGTAAAATCTACATAATTTTACATGAAAATTCAATCAACATTTCAATTCATAATGAATTTTCTTTTTTCTTAAAGTCGTATTTTTCGTGTACGGGTGGATCTTGGCAAATAATGCTTTGTCCAAGGGGCTACTCACTACGAAATCTGCTAATTTTAAAACTGAGAATGCGGCAATCTGTATTGAATTCTTATAGAGTCTTCAAAGATTTTGCTGGGATTACCGGTAGTTCCGAGATTTCCGAGAGTTCCGAGAGTTCCGAGATTTCCAACTCTGCTCGCGATCAGAACTCACACCTCACCTCACCTCTGCCCACACTTAGCCAAAGATTTCCGAAATTTCTCACGAATGCTAGATTGCTGAAAGATTTCCAAGAGTTCCTCCAAGAATTTTCTTGAAGATTTCCCGCGCAGCAATCTAAGATTTCTTAATGAGTAGCCCCTCGGATTTGGCAAATTTAATAGCATGACAACTAACTGTCAGATAGGGAGTTCATGAGATAAAAAAATGCCACCTCTGGCATTCTCGTTTTTAAAAAATTAAAAACTAACAGCGTTTGAAATTAATTTTTTGTTATACAATTTTTTAATTTTATCAACTGCAAACACAATTTAATTTATGATTTTTAAAATTCAATTGTAGTTCAAATATTGAAAAATGAACAATAATTTATTTCAAAAGACAATTCTGAATTTTCTCAAATTTGAACAAATATAAACGGCCGATCGAAACTTTATAAAACTTTTTTCAATTTAAAAATATCTTCATACTAATTTAAATAATAAATTAATTTCAAATCTCATTTAAATATTGTTTCATTGTTTCAGCCTATTTGAAATAAAAAATTATAAATCAAATATCAAAAACTTGAAAATTTGGAACTGAATTATTCAAAACAGCTTTGAATATTTAAAATTCCAGAGTGTTTATTTAATCTTTAAACGTTACAATTTGAGTTGTTCCATTTTTAATTTGTTAACGAAAGTGTTGAATTTCTACGTATAAATGACAATAGAATAATTATTAATTTGAAAAGACTTAAAATTAACATAGTTTAAATTCTGATTGAAAAAGTATAATAAAATATTTTAATCTATCAATTATTAATATTTCCTACTTAAAATTGCTTTAAATGATATAATTTAGAACATTTACTGATTTATTGATTCATTTAAGATCGAAGGAAAATCTGCTTCCTTTTCAATAATTTTACCCACCGAAACCAGATCATGAAAAATAATTAACAAATCAAAATTAGATTTTCAAACTACCTCCTTTACGACTTGCGGCTGGTTGGGTGATCGTTGAACACGCGTCGTGCGATCGAGGAGCGAAAATCCATAAATTGCGGTGTTTTGTTGAAGGGTGAGAGTCTGTGCGGGATTGAATTGGATAGATCGGGCAAAGAGTTACAGGTGATAGTGGTATTGGTGGTTTTTGTGCGAGTATAGAGGAAATATACTGGAATAAAGTGCGTTTGCAAAAAATGAGGTTATGTAGAATGAAACAGGAAACTCCGAAATAGAATCAATGGATGATGGGGTGGTGGCAGCACCTGAAGGTAGTGGAATCGAACTAGAAACTGAACATCTCACTGTAGCAGCGCCGCTACAAAGAAGGGGACCCGGAAGGCCCGCTGTTAAAAGAAAAAGTTAAAAGGACAATAAAGGCGACAGAAAATTAACGGACTTTGTAGTGCAAAATGAAGAAGGGTCAGTGCGGGGAGGGTTGAAGGAAGAAACTTTTAGATCAAGGGAAAAACTATTGCGCTCGCCGAGCAGAACTGGAGAGAGTGAAAGAGAGAATAGGAGAACATCAGAGAAAAGTATGAGTGAAAAAAAGAACCTAGGTGAAGGCGCTGTCAATGAAAAATACATTCATAAAAATAAAAACAGAGAACTTAAAGAATGGATGTTACAGAGAGAGTAAGTGGAAGAACATATTATAAGACAGGAAGCGATGAACGCCGCCCTGGCTAGAGCAAGGGCAAGGGAGTTGGAGTTGATAAAGGAAATTAAAAATTTGAAGGAGGAATTAATCGGGAGGAAGAACTATGGAATGAGAAATACAGGATGTACTGTGGAGATTAAAGGGTGAGAAATTTTCAATTCGTAAATCGAGAGTGATAGGAGGGGGGATACTAATTAAAATGGTACAATGTGACGCAAAAAGGAGACTAATGGCGAATAAAAGTAGACTGAAAGGAACTATGATCCGAATAGAAGATGATCTCACATCGCGAGAGAAGGAGGTCCAAAAGTGGATAGACAAAGAAGTGGGAAGAGAGCAAGAAAAGGGAAAAAGGGTTAGCAAAAGCTACATGAGATGGACAGTAGGTAACACTTCATTCTTTTGGAACGAGGAAGGGAGAGCGGTGCATAAGAACGGGTTTTGTGGAGGAAACTAACGAAATAATTAAAGGATTAACATGGAACATCGCAGGACGGATCAACTTGTTGGAAGCAGAAGAATACTGGAGGAACTACGAAATAGTATTTTTCCAAGAAACATGGATAGAAGAGAACTACGTGCAACAGTTTATAAAAAAGCTTGATGAGAGCTACGTGTGGTATTGAAAGGCGGCGACCAGAGAGAAGAAGAAAGGCAGGGCAAACGGAGGGCATATAATAGGAGTGAAGAAGAATAGGTGCAAGCCCACCAGTGTGGAAGAATGGGAATACGGTGTATTCTTTAAATCAAATGACTTGAAAAGTAGAGGTAAGGTTATTAATATAGTTTCAATGTACAACAACGTCGGGATGCTTAATGTAAAAAGAGATATCAGAAATATTGTAATCCAAGCTGAAAGTAGGGGGGACGAATAATTATTGGTGGGAGATTGGAATGCAAGAGTGGGAGAGGAACAAGGGGGTGCGGATTGGGATGGAGAAGAAATAACAAGAGGACATTGTAAAGATAGGAAATCAGAGGTTAAAATAGTAAATGCAGAGGGAAAGAAATTGCTAGCGTTCTGTGAGGAGGGGGGATTAAGAATATTAAATGGAAGAATTAAAGGCGACGAAAAAGGAAATTGAACCCATATCTGTGAAGGTGGGGGCTCGATTTTGGACTATATTATAGTAAAAGAGACTCAAAATGAATGTCCTATCATAGAGTTAGGAAATTTTAAGAAAAAGAGAAGGAAAAGAGTGAAAGGAATAAGGGGTGACAGATGGATCAAACACTTTAAAAGTTTGTTAGGCGAGATAAACAGTGATAAGCCGAATTCGAACAAAGAGAGAGAAAGGGCTCAAAAAAGGTACACAAAGAAAATAAAACAGCAGAAAAAGAGGCTACAGAGGGAGGGGAGGGTGCACATTTAAACACAGAGGAACAAGATATTTTAAATAGAGATATCGCATTTGAGGAAATGGCAAAAACCATAAAGAAAATGAATATTGGAAAAGCAGCAGGGGAGGATGGAATTAAAGTGGAATTCATAAAGGGATTACCAAACTTATGGATAGAAAAAATAAATCGAATATTAAATGGATTTCGTGTAACGGCTAGACCAGGAAGAGGTTGGGAAAAAGCCGGAATAGTTCCTATCTTTAAGGGGGGAGACGAAAATGAAACTACAGAGGTGTCTTCTTGCTTGACACAGGCTATACAATATTAGCGGGGATTTTAGATGAGAGAATAAGAGAGTGGATGGAAAAAAAGAGACTGTACAAAGAGAGTCAGGCGGGATTCAGAAAAAAAGGTCGACAAGAGATCATATATATTTGTGTTGAATTCGCTTATTAATAATAAACTAAAGAAGGAACGGAGTAAATTATATGTGCCGTTTGTCGACCTGAAAAAAGCATTCGATACAGTAGATAGGGATTTGTTATTTGTAAAACTCAAAAGATTAGGGATACAAGGAAGGATGTTTTATATACTCAAAGAAATATACCGGAAAACAACAAATGAAGTGATAACAAAAGAATGGGTTACAAAACCTTTCGAAACGAAAGGAGGAGTAAGACAAGGATGCCCTTTGAGTGCTACATTATTTAATATATTACTTGATGACATTGAGGATGGATGAGAGAGAAAGAATGAAGGGGGCACAGTGATAGGGAAAAACAAGGTATTTGCACTTAAATTTGCGGATGACTTAGCTTTAGTTGTAAATTACCCAGAGGGACTAGCTGAAATGTTAAAAACGCTTGAAGGATATGTAAGGGGGAATGGTCTAGAAATTAATGTTGCAAAATCAAAAATCATGGTGTTCAGAAAGGGTGGGTGAATGAAAAAGAGAAGGAATGGAGAATATATGGAGAGATAGTCGAAATTGTTGATAGATATAAATATTTAGGTTACTGGTTTTCAACAGGGGGAACTAATAAAAAGCATGTAAATGCAATAGCGGGCAAGTTGCAAAAAGCGGCAAATACGGCTTCGGGAGTGAGGAAGAGAGCAAAGATAGGAGAGTTAGGATGACGGCTATATATAATGGATGTGTTAGTTAAATCAGGAGGATTATATGGAGTAGAGTTATGGGGATGGGAAAGGTGGGTGGAAATGGAAATGGCACAAGGGAAATTTGTAAAGATGGCTATGGGACTCGATAGGAACACTCCAGATTCTATCTGGAAAATGGAAGCGGGAAGGAATAGTATTGAAGTTGAGGCCAAGAAAAGGATAATAAATATCTTTTGGGCATACTAGACAAGAAAGAAGATAGATTGCCAAAAATTTGTTTAAAGGAAGAGTTAAGAGGTCTCCAAAATGGGAAGTATTGGGATGATAAGAAAATAGAATATAGAGACAAGGAACAATGGGCTAGGTTGCGGTGCGGAATTGTGGGGAAGGTGGGAAACAAAGGTTTGAAAGATGTAAGCTGTATATTATATGTGGAAGATGAGGAGAACTTAGAGCACATAGTAATTTGCAGGGTAGCAAAAGAACTGATAGATAAGAGCTGGGAGAAAAAGTTAGAGGAGTGGATAAATAACAGCTGTGGAAGTGAATTAACGAACAAAATTCGTTCAGCATTAGCAGCGAAACCGAGCCACAGCCTTTGCAGATATGCAAAGAAATTAGAAACAGTTGCTAGGTAGTCAGAAAGGAAAAGAAGAGAGGACGATGATCCGAGAGACCAAATGTAAAATAGGTTAATAATACGTAATTCTTTATGTGCAATATGAAATACTCTATACAAAGTAGATGTACGTTCATGCGTCAGTTATGAGTAGTTGTAGGCTCGGGAAGCTACGATCATGGTTCCTTAAAGCAACCAATCCCAAAGCAACTGGAACGTGTACGTCATCCACCTCTACTCCTTCTGTCCTAGAAGGTAAGCAAGACCCGTAAATTTAGGCGAGATGACATCGTGTAACAATGTTCCGTGGAGTCAGGTCTCTAGCCGCGGATGACCTTACGCGGGAGACTGGACAGTTGCAGATGAAGGTTTCACCTCTGGATACTTTTTTAGAGCTACCAATCTTTGTAGAATG
>CAKNYM010023133.1:0-20531 GCA_932195095.1 Andricus curvator | reverse complement strand
TTAATTAATTAATTACTCTGGTCGACAAAATAACATCTTCCATTAAATTATTCAGATTCGGTGAAATTTATTCAGATTAGAATGAGTCACTAGAAATTCACAGGCTACTCAGACGTAGATTCACGTCATCCTGTGCATATAGGAAAAACGAGAAATTATCTGCTACAGCCTTGGTGGCGTAATTGGTCAACGCTCCACTCATGGATAGTGACGTTCCCGGTTCCAATCCGGGCTGAGGCAAATTTTTTCTCGTTTCACCAGAAAAATTATTTCACCAGTAGATCGCAATGTTTAACATCAGAAAATTAATTTTTAATTTTTGTTGACTATTCAACTTTTGAGATGAAACCGTTGAATCGAGAAGCTTCTTTGAAGCTAGAGTTCAGCTTGAAATATCTATCCAGAGCCGAGATAATTATTTTTTACATTTCTAGCTCTACTAATTAAAATGATCATCAAATTAAAGTAAAAAATTGCCATCTGTAAAGTACATGTTAAATAATACTGGTGAATTTTTCCAAATTTCTGATACCAATTTTCCCACTTGTGAAGAAATTCAAAGTCGACGTAGTGAAAGTTGGGGGTCATTTCTCCTGTGTTTGTACACATTTTGTGTCACAGGAAAGACACAAAATTTTTGACAAAAATCAAACTGACATCATTTCACAAGTGTAATGTTGAAGGATGTTTCTGTCTTTGAATCAAAATTCTGCGATTTTTTCTCGCTGAGTAATAAAGCTTCAAAGCCTGGTGTCAGGACTTTTTATTCCGACTTTAAGTTTCTAGACAGATTGTTTATTTGATAAAAATAGTTGATAAGTGAATAAAATAATTATTTTTTATTAAATGAAACTCTAATATATAGATTTTTCAAATAATTAAAAATATGAAAAAGTTTGTGTACACAAAATAATAAAAAAATGAGTTTCCGCAAATCTTTTGATGTAACTCCATAATATGTTGCTGTAACTTCATCAGTTGAAAATTTTGATAAATTTTTTATGATTATACTTTCAATTAGGTCATGAAATAATAATTATTTATTATATTAAATAATTAATACGTAAGGCTCAATTATTATTTACGCAATAAATAAATAATGATAATAGATTAAATAAATCATTTATGTTAAAATTTTATTTTCTGGAATATTATAAATATAAAACATAGACGCATTATACATATTATAATTAATATAAATTTATTATTACTTTACTATGTAAGTCAATAAAAAGCAAACGTATTTTAAACATTTATCAAATAGAAATTGTTGTTAAGAATACAGTTTGTATACTAAGATTTCATCTTTCAATCTCTTATTTTAAAATTATAATTTTCTGAACTCACTTCTGTGTTTTTGTTTACGTCAAAATCGCGATTCTGTCTGTAAAGTAGCTAAAATCTTGAACTCTTCATATGTTAAAATTCGTAACGTACTCCTAGATAGCGCCAATACTGGGACTAGGCATCAGAAACCTTTAAGTCAACCACGTAGCAAATCTATACAGCACCAAGCCAATGCCAGGTTAGTATTCCGTGAGTAGACCGCCTTGACAAAAACTGTACTGGCTTTAGCATGATTCGAGACTGCTCCGAAATTTTTCCATAAGGGGCGAACACTTTGTGAAGCGAAATCTAAGACTCTGCAAAGCTGCTGAAACTCGCCCCTGCGACCAGGGCTTTGCAACTAGAGTCACTATGCACAGAGGAAACCGGACCTCGAAAGTTCCCAAAGGGATACATTCGCGGCATACTCAAATAATTAATACTGACATATCAACGTATACAAATGACAAGCTTTTATCTCACAAGGAAGGTAATCCAGGTGTCCCTCGCCGATTTGATTCTCCCTGATATATTGTAGTACTCGAAAAACTAAGCGAAACGTATCTTTTTTTTATATGCGGAAAAACACTTTAAGGGGGTGAAACAGCCCCTCAAAGATAGGGGTCGCAAGTGTCGATTGTATAGTTTTGTGTATAAAAACAAAATTGATTTCGACCAAACCTACTGGAAAAGTTTCCTCGAGATGACAGATGAATAACGTAATTTTCTCAAAAAAAAAAAAAAAAATGAAGGGGGTAAACCACCCCTACATATTTTTAAAGTTATGCTGAGAATTGCTAAATTCACAGGAAAAAATTGTAAAAAAATTTTAAATTGAGATTGAAAAGAATTCCATTTTATCATGAATAATTTTTGCAAAATAAGCAGGGAAAAGATTCATAACACAGGCCGACAAAATTTGACAAAAGTCAAAAGCCAGAAAGCAGACCAAACATTTCCGAAGTATTTTGATGCGCTGAATCCGAATCCGAACTCAAAATTGCTCCTGTACGTCAGGTTTTCAAGATATCCTAACCTAAAAGTGCAAAAATGGCTATTTTTAGCCATATTTGAGGCAATATAACACGATCAACATTTTTTTTTTCTAAAAACTGCTAACTTCATCGTTTCTTCCATTTCCATTTTTGATGATCCCGAACCAATTTTTTTCTCCGAGATATCACACATTAACCATTTCAGTTCCACAATGCATTGTGGAACAATGCAAGGTGAAGAGAAACTGAATGGTTAGTGTGTGATATCTCGGCGAAAAAAAATCGGTTCGGGATGATCAAAAATGAAAATGGAATATAAAAAGGAGTACTAAACGATGGCGTCAGCAGTTTTTATGAAAAAAAATTGTTGATCGTGTTATATTGCCTCAAATATGGCTAAAAATAGCCATTTTTGCACTTTCAGGTTAAGATATCGCAAAAACCTGACGTATAGGAAAAATTTGGATAACAGATTCGGTTTTAGGATACCAAAATCCTTCGGGGTCACATAGTCCGGTCTTTGGCTTTAAATTTAGTAATCAAAAAATACCTTCTCTAGAGGAGAGTGTAATAAAACTCCAAAGCAACATCGCTTTTCGGCTAATTAGAAACAAAAATAATATAATGAAAAAAGAGGGAGAAAACGGGAAAAAGTCAACCAAAAACCAATCTCTCATTGTTTCCTTTCTCCGCCTTTTTTATACTACGAGGGGACCAGCAAGTTTCGGGGCCTATTTAGACCTCCTCGTCAGGGATTGTTGATAGGAAACAACAAGGTATGATTAATATATCGTTATGCTAATTGAAAAAATCAAAAATAATACCTGCAATTAGAAATGCATGGTACCGTAGAGGATTTTTTTTTTTTTTTTTTTTTTTTTTTTTTTTATATATATATATACGTGTATACTTACATACACATATACACACAAATAATATCTCTTTTTAAAGAGATTAATTAATCTAACCTTGTATTCATTAGTGAAAAACTGACTAAGATATAAAGATTATTATTTATAATAAGATTAAAAAAGTATTAAAAATTCGATTCAAAGAATTATTTAAAAATTACAAAAAGGAAAAAAGTATTTAATCAGCTTCCTGTGAATGATGTATGTAAGTATTCTGATCCAAATCTTATTCACACAGTATATCCCGAAAACAATTGAAACACTGTTGAAAATCACAAAGACATTCTCGAAAAAATTGTGGTGAAGTATTCAAAGTACCGAGGCAAACTAACCTTTTTTTTAACACGAAAACTCTCATGGCATGCTAGATTTTATAAATCCTTCCATCTTACTTTTAAGAGAGGGAGGGAGAAGACCCTTTTTATTTTTATAGCTTTCCGTTTGCCAGGACGAGTGACATAATTTTCAAATGGACCTCTCGAACTAACCCAAAACATCATAAAACGCACATGTTACAAAATTTTTTTACAGATCTAAGAAAAACCCAAAATATAAGAAATCGTTCCAAATATCAATATACAAAATTCAGAAATGAATACAAAAATAAGATATCAAAAGTGATCTGAAAATAAAGCTTCAAATGGTGGCAATTCGGCGTTATGACCTAGTGTCTTTACAATAAAAATAGGTTTCGAAAAATCGTATTCGATACTTATTTCGTTAAGGGTTTGTACTGCTGAGGGTTTCGAGAGGTTTCTTTCCATTGCCATGTTATCTGTAAAAGAGAAACAGCAATATTTTGATTTGTAGATAACATTTCATTGGGAATTAAATTAAACTATATGACATTATATAATATATGGTGTTTATTTTAGCAAAAAATTTTATTATTATTTTTTCTAATTTATTTTATATCACGTAGTATTTTTTGAAGTAAGATTTAATCACATATGCACCGCTGCCACAATAAAATTGTGCTTATATTCACAAGTGTATTTAAGAAATTGTACTTTCGATGATAGTGTTACGTTGGGCCATAACTAACAAAATTTTGGCGCCAAATTCGAATTTTTGAATGTTTCGTTACTACTAATTGGCATCTTTTTACAAAGATATCGGACATATTTTGCTTAATTAAAAATATCTAATTTAATCCTGCTTATCATTAAAAAAATTAAAACGCGTACAAATATTTTCGCTACAAAAAAAAGAGAGATAAAGAGATATAGACGAATATAACCTGTAAATTTACAAAAATATGACAAATCGTGCAACTGTACTGAAATGTACTTGAAAAAAGAAAACTTTAAATGGTAGAAATAATGGTAAAACACAAAATATGAGCACATCTATGTATATTCAATCGTTGTTTTCAAGAATTTCAGTGTCAGCATCCGAATCCTCTTTCGGAATTATTATTCTACAATATTTAAAAAGGATCATCCAATCTTACGTAAACATCATTAAAGAGATACATATGTATTTACGAGGTTAAATATTAAAATTGTAAAATTGGGTTTACATAGTATAGTGTAAATAACTACTTATAAAGAAGGAGAAGAAGAATTATATAGCTTCCTATTAGAAAAATAATTTTTAAATTGACGAAAGTGTTTATTTTGCAAGAACCATTCTTCTACTAGTATAAAGAGAGATGACAAAAAAACCTGGTTAGAAGTTTGTATGGGTAGGTAAACAAAATTTTTTATTGAGGTCAAAAAAAAACGAATACGCGGTGTGGTCCATGATGAATTTTCTGCAGGAAGGGTTATAAAACTGAGTCTAGGTGCTTCAACATTTAAGATAGACCAGGTGCAGTAATAGATAACATAAAAATTAAACAGTTTTTCACTGTAAAATGTTTAATTTTTGAAAATAGAAGAATGCTAAAGAAGAAATCAACAGAGAGGTTTAGTTTAAAACTAAGGAAAGAGTCGGGAAATAGTAGAGGGTGCCATGAGTTTGTAACTGTATGCGTGAGGGCTTCTAAAAGGTGTCATAAAAGAGCGGTATAGGAGTCAATAGTCTCTTCTAGATCTCTTTTTATATTTTCGAAAGCAGAGTTGTTGAACTTGGTGTTAAGATCAACAGATTTGTTAGTCTTCGACCCTTGAGATGATTTTAGAAAGATTTATAATTTTTGAAGAGATCAAATTAGGGATAATAAATCAATTATCTTCGAGTAAATAAAGAGAAGCTTCTTGATTTTTCTCTATTTTCTCAAATGTGTTCTGAAATTTTTGTACAAATGGATCATTTTTTTTTTCTTCAAGACCTGTAAGTATTGTGTGTTTGAATAGAAATTGGCGAAATTTCTTGAAGAAAATAAGTTATTGGTTTGGTATCAATTTTGTGACTACTTCCATTGCAAATGTCAGATTTCTTCTTACATCCGGTGATGAATTTGTTATAGTTCTCTATTATCTGATGCTTAAAATTATATAATACAAACGTGTCTGAATAAGACGAAAAATGATTTTCATCGGAAAGGATTTGAATATCAATAATAGGCTCAAGATAAATGCCTAATAAGTGCGAGAAAAGAGAATCCATGTACGAGGGTGTCGCATCAGATGGGGTTACTAGGAATAATATCAAAAAGATACCAGGTGAAAGTTGGAGTTTTTAGTTCATTGTACTTCTCGAAAGCCTGTAAAAAGAAAGCAAATGTTAGTTTGGAAGATGGTTTTAATTTTGAGGATTATATCCCTAATTGTATGCTTCTAAGGTGTTCTGCCCATTTAGGAATAGCACTGTCATTTCTTTCGAAAATGTCCCTGTGAAATAAATATGGCCATAACATGAGTAGATCAATTTTTTGCATAAAAACGACGATAAGAGAGTCTATACATTGGCAGTGGATGGGACGTATCTGAAATTAGAATGATAAGGGCTTGTCGTTTAATTATTAACGGTTTGACTTTTTATGTGTAAACGTTTAAATCTATTGACGTGTACTACTGCAGGTTTGCCATTCATGTCAATTTTCACGTTTCCTTTTCCTAATATGTCTAGGCCTTCATAAGGCCCTTTATATTGATCATCAAATTTTTTCTTAGGTTCTTTTCCAATTAATAAAAAGACGTTGTCTCCAGTTTTGATTTCTAATGGATTAACTTTTCGATCATGATATATTTTTGACTTTTCTTTAGCCGCAATTAAATTTGGTCTCGCTTGCGTTCTCATTTCATATAATTTTTTTATAAAATTCGTTAGTTAATCGTCATAAGTTTGCAATTTTTCTTGCTTTGATAGTGGTTCATTTGATTGGTGACAAGCTCATTTACCGAAAAGTAATTCATAGGGAATACACTTTGTATCTTCGTGGACACTTGTATTGTAAGAAAACATGGCTAATTCAAGCCAATCGTCCCATTCGGAATTTTTCGAAACAAATTGTTTGAGGTATTCAGCTGACACGTGATGTGATCTTTCAAGGGACCCATTTGATTGTGGATGGAATGCTGTTGTTTTAAATTGGTTGATTCTAAAACGCTTTGCCATTCTTCTCATTAAAATGCTTAAAAAATTGAACCTTGGTCAGTCAAAACTGCTTTTGGGGAACAGTACATGCATATACATTTTTTAACAAAAAAATATCAGCTACTGTTGAAGCTTTCGCTTCTGGAATTGCTAGAGCTAAAGCATATTTTGTAAAATTATCTTGAATAGTTAAGATATGTACGTTGCCTAATGTTGTTTGTGGAAGTGGGCCAACTATGTCCATTGAAATTTTTTCGAATGCGGTTCCAGACGTGTCCACTTTATCATGGGATTTTTAGTTTTTACGCGAACTAATTTTTTAATTTAACATTGCAAGCACTGTTGAATATATTTCTGAATATCAATTTTCATATTCTCCCAATAATAATTCTGACGAATTCGATGATAATTTTTTGTAACACCTTTATGACCTCCTAAAGCTGAAGAATGTGCTTCTTCAAGTAATTGAGTTCGCTGTTCTTTTGTTGGATATTGAATTATGCCCGTATATATTATAATTTTTCGTAGAAGAATCCGAAAAAGTTTAAATTAGAATTTCACGTATTTATTTCCAACCTATGTGATCAACTTGTCAAGTTTTCGCGATACTAATAGATCGTAAATTTAGTCTCACTGATATTGAATGCAAAGAAAGTATTGAAAGTTTAATACTGCTTAAAGTGTCTGACAAATCTTTAGAATCAGCTTCAATGGGAAGGGCTAAATCATACTGTTGTCCTTTCTTTATTTCTTTAGCAAGTGCTTTCTCAAGTTGGCTGAACTTAGGTAAAATACCACGTTTAGACAAAGCCCTTGATCCATTATTACGTGGGGAGCCGTCAGTAGCAAACAAAATAAGCGTAATTATCTTTACACATCGTTAATTTATCACGACACTCAACGACATTTTGTTGTGTA
The DNA here is from genome assembly GCA_932195095.1 of Andricus curvator. NCBI lineage: Eukaryota > Metazoa > Arthropoda > Insecta > Hymenoptera > Cynipidae > Andricus > Andricus curvator. The sequence goes on along the minus strand of CAKNYM010023133.1, from coordinate 12,898 downwards.
TATGTTTGGGTATCCAAAGGAGGGGATCTGGAGGGGGTTTACTTTCTTCTAATTTATCTTCATTTATCTCTTGAAAAATTTCGGGACTTTTCACGTTTCTTCCTTTTGGAATTTTTATAAAATTTTCTGGTTCCTAGAGTTCTGGTATATTTTCTTTATCAACAAAGTTTTCTTCATCTGAAAAATTTTGAAAATTTTCGTCTTTTTGGACCTCATCTTCCGATGTTGAGAAATTACCTTCTTGTTCATGTTCGTTCTCTTCTTGTTGTGCAGCAGGCTTTGCCTTGGATTTTTGTTAATTTTTTTTCTTCTTTTTAATTTGCTTTCTTGAATTATCAAAATATTCTGTATGTGAGTCAGATTCATCTTCATGTTCAAAGTTTATGTGCGTTTGCTGTTTTAAATTCAGAGACTCACCAGTGGTTGTCTCTTTTCTCTGTTTGACTCTCTTTTTCAAGGCTTGCGGATTGCTTGGATTTGTGAGCACAGCTTTCTTGGGTCAACCTCGTGCTTTTTTGACAGCAGGCGAGGGAGGTAAGTATTCTTCTTCACCATCTTTATGTGAATTACCTAGATTTTCAATTTGTTCATTAATTTGTGCTTGCTCTTTGTATTTTTGCTTCTGTCCTCTTGTAAGCACAGTATTCCCAGATTGACAGAGAAGTTCGTTTCCCTTTATACGTTTTGGAACTAAAAGTAAAACTGAAAGGAGAAGTTTCTGTATTGGATTATCAAAAAATTCATTTTGTATTTCATTTAGTGATTCTTCACTTATTAAATTATGAAGAATTTCGGGAATTTGTCCCTTCAAAGATTCGCTATTTATTTTGATATTTTCTTCTGAATGTGAATTTTTATGATTCTCGAATTTCAGGAATTCCATAGAATTGATAGGATTTTCTTCCTCAAATGTTGAGTTATTCTCCGAAATTATATTAATTCCTACGGTTTCATCGTTTTCTTTAATCGTCATTTTGAAACTCGAGAATAAGGATCTTTAGAATTTTTAAACCAAACAAGAGGCTTATGGTCTGTAACGAGGGTAAATTTTCGTCAGTACAAATAAGGGCGAAAATATATTACGGAGTATACTATTGCTCAAGCTTCTTTTTCAGACGTGTCGTATTTACGTTCAGTATCGGTTAATGATCTTGAAACATACGCAATTGCTTGGTCTTTACCTATTTTACCTTGCGAAAGTATTCCGCCTATGGCATAACCTGATGCATCTGTAGTTACAATGAAAGGTTTTGAAAAATCAGGTCGAATAAAAAGTGGTTCTTGGCACAATTTATCTTTTAAAATATTGAAAGCTTGTTGCTGCTTTTGCGTCGAATTAAATGATATATCTTTTTTAAGGAGCGGATTTATTGGGGCTGCTATCTTAGCAAAATTTTCTATGAATCTACGGTATTATCCTGCTAAACCTAAAAATTGTTTTATATGCTTCTGATTCTTAGAAGTTGGGAAGTCTTTTACTGCCATGATTTTCTTCGGATCAGGTCTAACTCCGTCCTTATCGATTATATGTCCCAAATATCCTACTTCGTGTTGTAGAAATTCTCACTTGTCGGGTTGTAAATAAAGATTTTCATTTCATAATCGGCTCATTAGTTCATTAAATTTTGATTCATGTTCTTCCAAGATATTTGCATAAATCACAATTTCATCAAGATAAACAAAAAGTTCCGTTCCCTGAAGTCCCGTTAGAACTAAATCCATTAGTCGTTGAAAGGTTGCTAGTGCATTTTTAAAACCAAAAGGCATTCTGTCAAACTCATAATGTCCATAAGGGGTTGAAAACGCAGTTTTGTGTGCATGTTTGGGATCCATTTTTATATGACGGAAACCCGTTGCTAAATCGAAAACAGAGAAATAGCGAGCAGATTCTAACTGATTTAAAATGTCATGAATGTTTGGTAGAGGATATGAATCACCAATTGTCTTTTCATTAAATTTTCTAAAATCAAGTACCATTCGCCATTTCTTTCTTCCTTGTGAGTCTTGTTTTTTAGGAACAATCCAAACTGGTGTATTGTAAGGTGATTGGGAGAGTTTTATTACATTGTTTTTTAATAATTCATCCACTTGGCGGATGATTTTTTCCTTATGAACTGTAGGAAATCGATATTGTCGCGAAAAAATAGGACAATCATCTATTGTTGGTATTGAGTGTTGAAGAATGTTTGTAGGTTCTAAGTATTCTCCCGGAATGTGGAAGCAATCTGCATTTTTAGTAATTAACTTTTCAACGTGCTCATATTCTTCCATATTTAAATGATCCAACCGTAGTAGTTTTTTAATGATTTCTACTCTTTCTTCACCTGTGATGTTGTAAAATTTGCTGTAATGGTTAGACTTTTCATCGGATTCCAGAAAACTATTTAATATTAAATTCGGCAAATTTTCATCATTTTTATTTTCGGAAAAATTAGATTCATTTGTTGAATTGTTGAGTTTGAATTGTTCAAAATCTTGTAACTGAACACTCGGAATTGATATTTTTACAGGTTGTTCATTTATGTTTGCATATTTGACGTAGGCTTTGCCTCTACAATTTTTTACGATGGCTTGACCCACGAAAATTCCTTTTCCGATTGATAATTGAGGTATATACCCTTCACTTTTTCCCTATTTTTTATTTTATACATAATAATCAAAAATTGTTCGTGTCGGGATTGTGATAACGCCAGTTTGTTCAAAAGTATAAGTTGAATCGTTAATTTCAATACACTTATATGTGTAGTTTATATTTACTTTATTATTAAGATGAAATGCAGAGCCCAAGACTCCATCTTCATCTACTGGTACATCATCAGGAATTATGTTTAGTATAGTTAAAAATCCAAGTATCACAACCTTAATTTGACCTACAGTATAAACAGGTAGATCATTAATTTCTGCTAGTCTCAACACTTCATTTTTATTTATTTTTATTTCGGGGTCAATCGCACTTCTTTTAATTAGATTTCGACCACTAATCAGTGTCGATCATCATACGTGCCGGGTGTTTTAGATCAACGGCAGATACCATGGTCGGAGGAATTATATTATTCCTACTGAGATGAATTTTGATATCGTCTTCCTTACTGTTAATTTCTATAGGTGCTTTCGTTAATGAGTTGGCGCCTTCCTCCCATCACCCATTGTGGGAATAGCATTAGAGTTTTTCTGGTTCTGTGTATTATTTTCAGGGCTTTGTTGTCCGTTTCGATTTTGTAAATATCTACTCTTTTTATAACAATCCTTAGCGACGTGACCAGGGTAATTACAGAAATTGCAAATAATTTTGAATCCTTGGGTGGGATACGGGCGGGTCTGTTGATTATTCGCATTTTCAGAATTGTTTCCTTTTTGGTTTTGTCCAGGCCCAACATTTTGATTCTGTTTGGGTCTAAAATTTTGATTTTGTCCTTATCCGAAATTTTTATTTTGCCCGTTTCCAAAATTTTGATTTTGTCGGTTACTGAAATTTTGATTTTGTCGATATCCAAAATTTTGCAAAAATCGAGCAAAAAAATCCGAAAAAATACGTGTTGCACACAAAAAAGAGGATGAAGGTATTAATGTATTTTTAAGAACAAAAAAGGATTGAAGAGGGTAACTATCCCTAAATTGTTTCACAAATTAACCTTCATAATTAAATCTTGTGCGCATTATTTTCAAAGAAAATCACCTTGTTTTTGTCGCAAGGTAAAATTTAACACAGAAGGTGCAATAATAGAATAGCTGACAACGAATATTGAATCTTTCCTGTTTTTCCTGTTGGAATAATTTTAAATTTCACAGTTTCATCAAATTATTCGTTGTCAGTGATTTTATTATTGTGCATTCTATGATAAATTTTATCTTGCGAAAAATCAAGGTGATTCAAACCAGGATAGAAACTGGTCCGAGCAAAGTTTAAACTGGAAAATAAAGGCAATGACGTAAATAATGTACGAAAACTTGCAATATAAAAACCCCAGAATCCGAAAGAGGATTCAGTCTAGTTTTCAACGCCGTTACTCTGCCCTAATTCGCTTACAATTAGTTCAGTCCAGTCTAGTTTGCAACACTGTTGCTTTGCCCGAATTCTATCTAACCGAGCACTTCAAGTTGCAAGTGCTGCACTCTGTTCAAATTTAAACCGATTTGTTCATTTAAAAAATTCTGCGTGCGTAAAGTTAATTCGAAAATTCTGTGAAGTTCCGGAACGGAGACTCACATTCATCCAGAAAACCAGAAACATCAGAATCCCTAACCCAAAGACGCAGAGACCAACAAGCTTGACAGGAATCGCTGAATAAACCAAAAATCATCAAGCAGAACGGTAAGGTAACCAATACATTTTCCAATTTCGATATTATGCATAAAAAATCTGAATAGGGGAAGGTGCCCTACCTTGGGCCATTTTGCGTTTCCGAATTTTTTGCAACTGCTTATTGATGAAATTGCAAAAATTGACAACAACAGTTCAAAAGCGTGACCACTCGACTTAATATGGAAATTTTTGATTAGATGTTTATCTTAATTATTACATAAAAAAAGCGTTTTCAACCAATTTTTACATTTTACCCAAGGCAGGGTCCGAGGGCCCTGCCTGGGACCACACATTCGCATCTCTGTAAACTCTGAATAAACTACCTTATTTCTTTTATAATGGATGTTGTTTGTTCATAAAATAAAACAGAGATGCTCGAAGAAAATTTTTATTACAAATTATTTACTTTGCACTCTAGTACAAAATAATCTTTGGACGATTTGAACTTTTTACTTGCTTTATGCAGAACAAAACTAACCGCTTTTATCTACATTAAAATTTAATTTAATGCCGTAAAAATACTTCTGAAAAAGAAAATCAAATAGACTTCTTCCCCGTGTGGAAAAATTTCGTGGCGCTGTACTGTTTCTGTCTAGTCCGCCTTAAGTCGACACTGGCGCGCCACAGGCTGACTGTCCAGTGGCTAGACTGGGATGTAACGCTCAGATCGACTAGTTTCTAGACAGATCGGCTATTTTGATAAAAAATAATTATTAATTAAATAATATAATTATTTTGTATGCCATAAAAGTCCAATATATAGATTTTGCAGTTAATTAAAAATATAAAAAAAGTTGTTGTACAAAAAAAAAAGAAGAAATGAGTTTCCGCAAATCTCTTGTACATACGACGGGTGTCGAACTTCTGATGCAACTTCCTTATTATATAGTTGTAACTGTGTCCCGTCGCCTTAACACCTCGGCCATCTAAAAGTTAATTTTATTTTCGTTTTTGTTGGATATGAATTTCAATTCATTACATCCTAATATTTATTTCAATAAAACATGAACAATTTCTAAAGATTAAAAGTGCTTGATGTGTGAATAAATCATAGAAAACAATAAAGTTTGTATGATTTTACTTGCGATTAGGCTACGAAATAATGATTGTTTATTATTCCAAATAATTAATACGTTAGGCTTAATTATCATTCACACAATTAATAAATAATTAAAATAAATCAAATCATTTATAATAATATTTGATTTTCTGGAATATCATAAATATTATACATAGAAAGATACATATTATAATTATTATAAATTCAATATAAATTTATTATAACTTTACTATATAATTCAATTGAAACAAAATGTTTTTAAACATTCTCAAAAAAAATCGTTCTTAAGAATGCAGTTCTTGTATTAAGATTTCGATCACCGTCAACAATTATTGTTTACTATCTTAAATATTTAATAGTCTACAATTACTTATTGCTTGAGCATTTGTGCCATTGTGTATTGTAATTTCCTAAATCATTTATTCAAAAATGATTTTTTTCTGAATTCACCTCTGTAATTTTTGTTTAAGTCCAAACCGTGATTCTATCTAGAAACTAGCTAAAATCTGGATAATCTTTATATATTCAAATTCGTAACGATCTCCTAGATAGCGCCAAGACTGGGACTAGACAGCAGAAAGGTTTGAATCAAACACGTAGCAAAACTAGACAGCGCCAGTGTAGCGCCAGGCTAGTATTGCGTGAATAGACAGACTTGAGAAAAACTGTGCTGGCTTTAGCATGATTCGAGACTGCCACGAAATTTTTCCACACGGGTCATTTGCAGGTTCTTCGTTTCTGATACTGCATTTTTCAACAATTGCTCCGTTGTTTCCGAGTGAGTTTACAATCGTTAGCCATGGCTATATTTTTTTAAAATATAAAAATTGTTTGAACTTGTCCAAATGTATATGTGTTACAATTTAATTTGGATTTTTCACTTATATTTTAATATTCACTGTTGCTTTTAAACAAAACTTTTCAACCTTTCTACAGGTTTGAAAATGAAGTTGAATCCTTTAAATGTTATAAATTTACTGCTAGCTACATTCCGAACATTAAATATAAAAGACACTCCGGCAAACGATAAGGAAATTGAATTAAGGGATCATTATGAAGAAATTTGGTTGGATGCCATGGAAGAACTTAACGAGGTGGAGATGATGATTGAAGATTCCTTAGATTTTGAAGAACCTTTTAAAATTGCAGATGCACAAATCATAGAGCATGCTATTCAACACCATATTCCTGATTCGCCTTCTTCACCTACGGATATATGCACAAAAGATGAGGAAGAACTATCATACGACTATAAATTAAGAGCAGTCGAATACTGGAGAAGTGGAAAGAAGAGAAATTTAAGTCTTGAGAGTGTACAGCAAAAATTCAGAAAAGTTCTTTCAGTAAAACAATTAAGACGTTGGGCCCATACTCTCCATAAAGTCGGTACTTATAGAGAAAAGTTGCTAGGATATGTGAAACTACATTAGAAAAGTTCAAAAAAGCAGTTGATAACGGGCTAATTGTTCACGATAAAGACATACGCAGATGGGCATTTCCAGCACAAAAAGAGGTTAGCCATGAAGATTTTCGCTTCCGCCCTTCTCGAACGTGGCTTGCTAAATTTAAAAGCAAATACAGAATAGTTTCCAGAAAAACAAACGAGTTTGTGACCAGAAAGACTTTGGAATATGTCGATGAGTTAAAAATTAAGGCAGATGAATTTGTAGCCAGTGTGAGGCAAGAGATAGAAAATGTTGGAGTACAGAATCTTTATAATTCGGATCAAAGTGGTTTTCAATTCGAAATTAATTCCGGGAGAACTTTGGCTGTTGAAGGAAAGAAGAAGGTGGAATGCGTTGTCCAGTCTACTGCGTCCACGACCCCTAATTACACTATCCAACCACTAATATCTGCTGAAGGGAAACTTCTTTCACCTCTATTTCTAGTTCTAAAAGAACTGAGCGGAAAATTTGGACCAATTGTAGATAGGACATTATTTAGGCCGAGTAATCTGTACGTAGATGGTAACATTACATTATCTACTTCTATTAACACTGGTATAAAAGCAATGAGAATTGGTTTTATTATTTGCAGATCACTTCAAGACTTCTTTGGAGGAAATTTATTTTCCAAATGTAGGAGCAAATAGCGTTTTACTCCTTGATTCATGGACTGGTCATTGCCCAACTGTATTAGAAGGAGCAACACCCTCCGATAAAATTTAAAATTTTTAAATTATTCCAACAGGAACAACAGGGAAAATTCAACCTTTAGATATATTTGGGTTTATAGTTTGGAAAAATTATGTGCGTCACTTTTCCGATTCTGTTATTTTCATGAATTACGATATCAATTTACATATCAGGAATAATATTATTAAGCTTCAGTCTTTGGTGCATAATCAATTAACCTCGCCAAGATATACTAATCGTTTTAAACATTCATTAAATACATACAAAAGCGGATATTTTGCAGAAAAACCATGTAAATTCGAAAATCCAGTGGACTTTAGCTTCGGTGATTCTTGTAAACCACATTGTGACATATTAGGTTGTACGCATATCGCTGTAATTCGATGTTCATGGTGTAAGAAATTATTATGTTTTAAACACTTTTTTGACGAATATCATTATTGTTCAAAGTTTGAAGAATAAATCTTCGATATACTGTCTAGGACTCAAAACATTGTAAATTTGACCTGAACGTACTATTTTTGTCTATAAAATATGTATGCGTTTGAATGATTTTAATGATTTTCTTGTATAAAAATAGTTTAGGGGTAGTTACCCTCTTCAATGCTCTTTCTTTCTAAAAAATACATGAAAACCTTCATCCTCTTTTTGTGTGCAACACGTATTTTCTTTGGATTTTTTGCTTGATTTTAGACTTATTTTGCAATTTTCTACATAATTGGAGGGTGGTTTACCCCCACCTAATTTTTTCATTCATGTTGGACGGACTCTATTTTACTTCCTTCATTATAAAACTAATTTCCCAATTTTGTTTGTGTATGGAAAGTATATATTATCATAGACACAAAGTAAAGAGTGTTCAGGGGTAGCTACCCCCATTAATTTTTTCAAAAAATTTTGTTGGCGAAACACGTCAACTTTATTTTTGTCTCAAGTGCAAAATATATATTTTCTTAATTTTTTCTCCTATGAATTTAGCGATTTTCAGCAGCTAGAAATTAGCCGAAAATTCCGTTACGTAAGTATTTAACGGCTTCATATTCGGAATGTAATACAACCCTTATGAAAAAGAAGTATTGGTAAGTATAGGATCCCGTACTTTTTTCGCGAAAATGTATTGGATTTCCAATACTCATTTGCGAAAGAACACTGAGGAAAAGATCTGTTTGAATCAAATATATTATATTTGAATCAAACATATTCTTTCTTTGTTATACAGTCAAACATATATATGTTTGATTCAAACAAGTTTTTTGGTTGACTATATATTTTTCATTTGAATATATATTTTGTTTTAATGAAAGAAACTTCTTGTTTAAATTAAACATTTCTTTATTTTAAATTAATCGCATATTTTGTTCGATTTAAATAAATTTTTATTTTTATTTAAAAAAGGAATTTGTTGCTTTCAATAAAATTATTTGCTTGTTTCAATATCAAACGTTTTGTTAAAGCGGGTATTTGGAGCATGCGTGCTGTATTATTATTTATATTGCATTTATATTTTGCATTTATTTATTTAATGAAGCCTTAAATCTTTTTCATAGGGTTAAAAATATAGCAAGAAAATAACTTTCTTCAAAATTTTCGAATAAATCGCTGGGTAGGTCCCAGGTTTCGAGCAATTTTCGCATTACAAACACTTCCATTTCTCTTACAGATGTCTGAAGATACGCGAAAATAAAACTGGCGACGGTCTGGAATTGGTGGAAAACCAACCCTTTTCCAGCTGGCCCAATGAAACTTCCAAATTTTCAAGGCTTCGCTTAGCTTACACATTCCGAGCAAACACGCTGATACATTCAACGATTCACCACGATTTTGAATGTATAAAGCTAAGTGGCACTGCAGTGCCCCGAAACTAACGCGGATGACTGAAGAACTATTATTTGTTTGAATCAAATAAATATGTTCTTTAATTTAAGTATAAAACGTTTAAACAAAATTTTTGTTTGACTTAATGAAATCGTTTATTTGAATCAAACAAATCGTATTAAACAAATAATGTGTTGTATTTAATGAGTTTCAATATCTTCCGTATATTGAAATTAAATAAATGTTTTGTTAATTGAAATAAAGAAGGTGTGTTGAATCAAAAAAATGTATTCAAACAAATCTTTTTGTTTGAATCAAAAAAATCGTTTTCTCAGTGAAGTATTAGATCAAATACTCACCAATACTTCTTTTATATAAGGAAAGTTTGACATTTATTTCAATTAACGCTCTTTTAAAGCTTCCCGGACTTTTGAAATAGATTTAAGATGATTTGAGACAAAATATGTGTGTCAATTAAGCATTTTTCAAATGGCATTTGCTATTGATCTGTTAAGCCTTCGTGAAATGTTCGATTGTCATGTCATGATTTGCTTTAATCTCTAATAAATACAAGGAAAACGTTTCTGGGTTTCACTATTTCTATTTATACGAAAGCGAGAAGATCGTTCGGTACGAGATTGATTCGTGTACGAATTGAGTATCCCGATGCATTCGATTTTTTCATAAATACCCAGCGATTATTCTCTCTCACTTTCTCTCTCTCTCGTTATCCTTTTCCGTTGTGATTCACAGTAACTCGGAATTTTATGACTGTATTTTGCTGCTATCAGAGCGACTTTACGCGTCGCATATGTTAAAACGAGCCCGCGGAAACTCAAACCGCGCTTCCTTTCCATGCAAATACTTGGAAGGTCTAATGACGATTCGCAAATCGACAGGACCAATTTTTCCTTGGTCTTCTACTCTCTTCTCATTTCTTCACTCAGCCCCGACCTGCGTCACGTTAATGGTACATGCCAAAACAGACATTCGAATGCAAATTGAGTCGTATCGCTTTGCAATAAGCGAAAGGAATCTCTTTCGATTACCAATCCCTTCTTCGCCTTCGCCGTATTCTTGAAAATCCTTCGACTGGGAGTTAAAGGTAAACAAATCCGTCAATATAGACAAGGAGATTACAAGGCATGACTGCTTACCCATGGTGACAACATATACAGAATAAGGTGTCCGTCCAAACTTTATCCGCATCGGAATCAATTTTCAAATTTTGGAATATACCAGAATTTACGTCTATTTTACAGCTATCAATCAATTTTCAAGTAATAGATGGTATAGCTACTAGTTATCTAGCTACTTCAGCAAATAAAAATCAGTCCAGAAAGCTAGAGATCCTCGAGGTAGAATGGAGTCAAGCAGCTGCTCTTTAGCTACTGCGTGCATACAAAGCAAACCGGAACCCAGAGTTTTTAGTTAAACGCGCAAAAAATTCAAACTGCGTTTAAATATTAGAATGCGAAATTACGTTAAATAGTCGTATAAATTGTGTTCAAATGTAATTGTGATGTATTCGATGATTTACAAGCTTCACATAGTCAATTTACATTTGTCTTAATGAAAAAGGACCAGATTGCCAATCAAAAACCTCTAAAAACTTGACACAACTCTCCCTTGGCGATCTCTGCAGGAAGCAGGTAGCAAGTAATTATCAAGAAGGATTTCGTAGGCAAACATACTAATACTTTTTCTAAACATCCCTATTGACAATTCGACTTCCGATGCCTGTATATAGAGGCGAAAGTAGTCAAATACACGCTTGCGCGTATTTTTAACACTGAGCAAGAAAGTAGGTACCTTGTGAGTAAGGAAGTAAAAAACAAGTTACAGAAACTGCAATAGGTTATGTAACTGCATCGGTAAAGCATGCATCCTCACCTTGTTAGGCAATATACTATTTTACAACGCCCCGTTTGAAAATTCGATTTTCGAGGCCTTTAGAGCGGGTCGTAAGTGGAGAATTTGAAGCCTCTTTACGTTCCTACCGCTACGTCATCAACATTCTGATCTAGGCAAGAAATACTATATTGTGCAACGAGAAAGATAAGTTGGTTTTTACTAAGGAGTGCAACGTTTATTGCACGAGGAGCAGTTGCGCGGTAGTCTAGGGCCGCATACTTCCACGAGTTAGTAAAAACTAATGCTTCCCGCGTTTCACACGATATTTTAGTTCACATGAATATGAAAAAGTGACTTCTATGTCTTTAGGGCAAGAAGAAAGTTGACGTTTGCAACCCACGGACGTCAAAGCAATTTTCGCGCCTGCGCATTAATCTGTATTATCGACAATTACCGGTAAATTGCCAAAAATTTCGATAAATTTCCTGAATTTCCGTAAATTACGATTGATTTCTCAATTTTTTCTATATTTTTAACCTTCACATTAATTTATTAGAAAATTGATAAACTCATGATGATATTTTAAATTTATGGAAAGATTTAGAAATTTATAATAAATTACGGAAACGCCTTTCTACGGCTTTATGAGTTTTTTGGTCCTCCAGCTGTCCAAATAATTAGTCGTCTATATTATAAATGCAAATGCCTAACTGAAAGTCAAACTCTCTGCAGGGTTGTTGTGAAAAACACGGTGCGTGCCAAGCAGAGACCGCAGTATCTCGATTCGTGCAACCGCGCCTGCAGCTCGTGCAGTAAATTTCACACTCGCCGGAAATAGCTGCGTAATCTAGGTTTTTTTTCTCTAATACACTTGACTATAAAAGTTCAAAATATGCGTCACTGTTGAAACTTACTAAAAAATTTGTTGTAATACATTTTTATGCTTTATTGCTTATTTTTATATAATTATTATTTTTTCATTTTATTAAATATACCAGTTGCCGATCACAGGGTTCTTGGCAATAACTAGGCATTTCACTGCAAGTAGTCTAGATTTTTACATTCTCATTCTAATGAGAAATCTCCATGTTTTGAGACCCCCTGAGCTAGAAAAAACGATTTTTAAGAAGGTGTCTGTCTGTCTGTAGTCTGTGGTCTGTCTGTCTGTCTGTAGCCATGATAACTTTCGAAAAAATGATCAGATTTGATTGAGCTTTGGCACACTTTTTTATGGCCGAAAAATAGAGAACGAGTTCGTTAACCAGCTATTTTGGATGAAAACCCAAAAAGTGAGCACATTTTGGAAATTTTTGAGACCACTTTTTTGGAAGATTTGAAAATTCTATGTACGGTTATTAGTAGTACGCCAAATGGCGAACAAAATATTCTTATGACTTTTCGTGATAAAAAAAAAAAATTACTGGAGTTATAGCATTTTCAAAATTCCAAAAAACAAACGAAAATGAACATTTTAAGCCGAAAAACGCACGATATGAAAAAAAGTCAAGAGGAGAAAAACGTTGATTCGTGAACACCCTATAATATTTTCATAACAACTTTTTGAATTTTTTGAAAAATAAAAAATTCAAATTTTGATCGCACAAAAAATTAATGAAAAATGAAAAAAGCCATTTTGCTGTAAAAGTATGCAAGATACTAGAAAAGATTATCTTACCAAAATTGTGCACCTAAAAAAGATCTACAAATTTCTTATTATTCATTTTTTGATAT
>CAKNYM010023132.1:0-20700 GCA_932195095.1 Andricus curvator | reverse complement strand
CTACTAAGTACCGTAAGTAAAATATACTCAAAAATACTTATTCGTAGGGTAATGGAAATTACAGAAGAAAAGATATGGGAAGTCCAAAGTGGATTTATGCCAGGAAGATCATGTACAGATCAGATATTTAGCCTAAGACAGATCACAGAAAAAAGCTTGAGAGTAGGAAAGAAAGTTTTCTGTGCATTTATTGACCTAGAAAAAGCATTTGACACGGTAAATAGAAGTAAACTTTGGGAAGTTCTTAAAGAGTACGGAGTAAATGGAGGGCTCCTGCAAGCAATAAAAACAATATATACAGGTAGTAAAGCGAGCGTAAGGGTAAACGGGAAACTGAGTGACTGGTTCGATATTATGCAAGGCGTGAAACAAGGATGCGTTATGTCCTCGTGGCTATTTATCATATTCATGGATAAGTGTCTAAGAACTGCACTCTTCGACGAAGAAGGTGTAGATCTCCAAACAGTCAAGGTACGTGGGTTAGCTTTCGCAGATGACAAGATTGTTATGGCAGAATCAGTCGAGGATTTGCAAAGAATGTTGAATAAACTTAATACAAGCATGAAGGACATGGGACTCAAAATTAACGTAAATAAAACAAAAATCATGGTGTTTGAGGGAAAAAGTGAGAAAACAATATGCAACATTATCATAAATGATGAGAGATTAGAACAAGTTGACCAGTACGTGTATCTAGGTAGTCTATTCACTAGCGATGGAAAAATAGATGGGGAGTTAGATAGGCGCATAAATAAGGGTAGACAGGTTATCGGTAGAGTAGGATCCATCCTCACAAATAAAAACATATCAAAAAAAGCTAAAATGGCCATACATAATTCTATATTCGTACCGACTGTACTATACGGTAGCGAGACATGGACCTGTCAAGAAAAGGACAGGAGTAAAATTAACGCGATCGGCATGAAACCTCTGCGCATAATATGCGGGAAAACACTGATGGACAAAGTCCGAAACGAGACTATCCTCAAAGAATGTGGTACAGGAGAGACACTAGTTGACATATGTGAAAGAAATCAGTTAAGATGGTTCGGACATCTTGAAAGAATGAAAGGTGAACGACTGACCAAACAAGTGTATAAAGGTAAAGTAAATGGTAGAATGCCCAGAGGTAGACCGCCGAAAGAATGGTTAGAATCTGTAAATGAGACATTGATCCGTAGAGACATAAGAAGCCATAGAAACACAAGAGCTTGCATGAAAAAATGCATGGACGTGAAGGAAGCTAGAGTAGTATGCCAGGACAGAAAAGTGTGGCGACAAATAGTTTGTAAACAGAGTGACAGTAGAATGAATGGCGCCTGAAACAAAGACCTTGGATACTAATGGGCCCAAGTGGAGAACCATACATAAAAATTTTGTGAGGCTCTTCACTTGGGGTGATCGCTAGAGAGATTGATCAGCAACCTGGGTCGGAGCAGTGTTGCGGAATAAACGTGTCATTTAAATAAATAACACGAGAATTCCAGATCAATCTGAAATATTTATACCTAACATTCATATACCTATCTACCTTATACCTATATACCTACATGTCTACATACCTTACAACCTTACACCTATATACCTATTCAACCTATACAATACTATTCCCCAACCGAGCAAGTCACGCCTACCCTGAAAGGGAAATGGCTTAATGGTATAATAATAATAAATAATCGCAACAGCTTACGAGCATAAATCTAAAAAAAATCCTATCCCAATGCAAGAACTTAAAGTTATTACAAGAAGTTTGGATAAATTTTAATATTCATTAAGGTAAGAACAATATTTTTGCTAATATATGAAATATGTCACTACTAAATTTCTATTAAAGGGTATTTGACTTTGATTTTTATTTCCCTACATAAGATAAGATAAGAGATAAGTAGTAAGATGTTGATTACTTAGGACGTTACCAAAAATTTAAGAAAACATTGAAATCTACACTATTTTTGCAATATCTATTCGAAAAATAGATAAACTGGCTTCATCATATTAGCACTGACATAATTAAAATTCAGGGAACTTAATTAATCATCAAAAAATAGGCGAATGCAAAATTGTCAAGTTCGTACTCATTATTTAGGTTTTGTAGGCCCGCCCCAAAATTTTATAAACTTATTATGGCAAACAATATGAACCATGAGTTAGAACTTCAACATAATCCTCATTGTCGGGTAAGAAAAGTATAATTATTATGTCAAATATTTCTAAATATCTGAATAATTTTCTATTGTAAATGATGTCTCTGAATTTTACTGAAATCGTATGTAAGCCCGCTGAAAAATTACTCTCGTTTTTCGCAACAAATAACACATTATTTGAGATTAAAGTTCACCTCGGAATATGCTTTTGACACAGAATTTATCAACTTCTCATTCTCGCAACACAAAACATCAATCTTGCAGTACGAATGCTGTTAAAGTTCTTTTTTTTCTTTTTTTTTCTTTCAGTCATTCGCTCTGGAAGCGAGAAGTGAGAAAAAGTGTAAGCTTGATTCTCAAACCCTCTCAGCTTGTTATGTTAGGTACAAAAAATATATATGGTGGACCCAATCAATATCTGTACGATCTACAATGTACATTTAAGTATTGAAACCAGTGAAAAAAAACGAAATAAAAAGTGGAGAGCCACTATTACCGGAGGAGTGATTGGTGTCGAGCATCAAGAAGGCGGATGTGCTTAACCTGGGTTGGGGTCGTAGAGTACGATGAGCAATTATTTCTCTCAAGATCAATTAGATTCTAGTCTCATCGTCCCTCGTGCTTCTTAAATCACGTTGGAAAAAAGAAACAATGATTGTTTGAGTTTTTTCCAAGTGAAGTAATTAACTACACCGTATGTTCTAGAAATATTAATCAAATAATAAGATGTCTCTGGATTTATAACAATGTTTCATGATACTCATTAAAAAATAAAAATCCCTGTAGAGTAGTTTATGCGCGTTCATTATATGGTGTATCTTTAATTTTGATAATTTCATGAGGGAAAGGGGGTTTTGTATTGTGAAGGGAATCTTAGAGGATAGAAAAGGGGATTTTGGATTAAAAATAGAGTCTGAGGGAAGAAAAAGAGGATTTTTGATGGGAACAGGTGACTGATGGGATGTAAAGGGAATTCTGTATTACAAAGTGGGTCTGAGGGGATGAAAAAGTAGATTTTTCATTGTAAAATGAGTCTCAGGGAATGGAAAAGGCAATTTCCTCAGCGCTTTTTATTATTGATTTATTATTGCATGTTATTATTTATTGTTTATTCTTTATGAGACATTGACAATGTTTGTATAGTTTAATAGATTAATTTAATGAAGATAAATCAATTTGATGGTTAAAATATTGGTGTATTTCAAGAATTAAGAATCGGTTCTCTTATTAACGTTAAAAAAATTGATAAATCTGTATATATCATAATTTTATTTGGTCATACAGGCCTGTTAAATATCGGAATAGTTTTTGTTTTGTTTTAACGGATACGTAACGGATTAGAGGCGCCATCCAGGACCCCTCCTTCCCCTGTAACCAAACGAAACAAAATATTTCTACCCATTCCCCCTCTTACTGTACGTAATTTATTGTTTCCAGAAATAATAAGATATGAGACTTAAAATAATAGAACTTTTTTTGTATTTAGGATAATACATGTTTTGCAGGGTGAAAACTTCATTTTCAAAATTCTCTGATTTTTCCTTGAACAATTTTATATTTTACCTGACCATTAACATTCAAATACCAGCATTTTAATTTTGTAATATTTTTAACATAGGATCTTTTATAAACGGAATAAAACAATATTTCAGATACAAATTTAAAATTTTTAAATCATTTATTTATTTGTAGAAAAAAATGACTTTTCCACTATAAAACATGACTATTTAACAAAATACTTTAATTTTCAACAAAATAATTAAATTTTCAACAAAACAAATGTATTTTCATACAGGTCACCTAAATTGTTGTACCTTTAAGCCAAAAGACGAATTTTTTGTACAAAAATTAAATTTTCAACCAAAAAATATGAATTTTCAGGAAAAAATTAATTTTCAACAAAATAGTCAAAGTTTCAACCAAAGAGATAAACCTTCATTAAAAAAACAATTTTCAATCGAGTAGTTAAAATTTCAACCAATGAGATGAATTTTCAAACTAAAAATATGAATCTTCAACAAGAAAATTATTTCTTAACAAAGTGGTTCAAACAAATTTTCAACAACAAAAAAGAGATTTGAATTTCCATCCAAAAAATACTTTTTAGTTTGACTTTTCAACATTAAAATATGAGTTACAAACAGGAAGTAACTTTTCTAAGAAGATACTTGAATTTTGAACCCAAAAAGACGAATTTTCAACAAAGAAATTGCATTTGCAACCAAAAAGGATGACTTTTTAACAAAATTTAAAATAGTTGTACTTTTATCTAAAGAAGATGCCAATTCTACTAAAATAGATCAATTCTTAAATTGAAAAGACAAATTTAAAGAAAAAGTTGAATTTTCATCAAAAAAAGATTTCAGTTGACTTTTCAACACCGAAATAAGAATTTCAAACAACAAGTAAATTTTCCACGAAATAGTTTAATTTTCAGAAAAACAGTTGCATTTTCAGCCAAAAAGTTTGAAAAACTAAATTTTTGAATTTTGAACCAAAAAGTTTAATTTTTATCTAGAGAGGAAGCGACTGCAAAAAACCAATATTAATATAAATACGGCAAATATATTACTAACAAGAATATTGAGCTTTTTTACATTCTCATTTTAATGAGAAGGTATTAGTTTTATGTAAAATTTCACATAGTCAGTTTTCATCAAATCTCCACGTCTTGAGACCTCCTGAGTAAAAAAAAAGGGTTTTTACGAAGGTGTCTGTATGTCTGTCCGTCTGTCTGTCTGTATCGTGTAGGCACGATAACTTTCGCAAGATTGATCAAATTGGATTGTGCTTTGGCACACTTTTTTATGGCCTATAAAGAAAGAACGACTTCGTTAACGAGCTATTTTGGATGAAAAATCAAAAAGTGAGCACATTTTGAAAATTTTTGAGACCACTTTTCTTGAAGATTTGAAAATTCTATGTACGGTTTTTAGTAGTACGCAAAATAACGAACAAAATATCTAATGACGTTTAGTGATAAAACAAAAATTACTGGAGTTATACCATTTTCAAAGTTCCAAAAAACAAACGAAAATGGACATTTTAAGCCGAAAAACGCACGATATGAAAAAAAGTCAAGAGGAGAAAAACGTTGCTTTTTGAACACTTCAGAATATTTTCATAACAACTTTTTGAATTTTTTGAAATATAAAAAATTCAAATTTTGATCGCACAAAAAAATAATAAAAAATAAAAAATTCCATTTTTCTGTCAAACTATGCAAGATATGAGAAAAGATGATTTCACCAAAATTGTGCACCTAAAGAAGATCTACAAATTTGTTATTATTCACTTTGTGATATGATGCGTATTTTTGTTTTATTCGTAACAAACAGCATTGAAAATAGAAAAATCAAATTTTTAGACGAATAACACGAGCTACGAAAAAAGCTACAGAAACAAAATTTGTTCAGCCAAGGAAGAGGTACAAATTTGTAGTGAATCATGTTTCGATAGGATGCGTAGTTTTTGTTTTATTCGTGAAAATAACATTGACAGTGAAAAAAATCAAATTTTTGAAAAAACAATGCAAGGTACGAAAACAGATAAATGAACAAAAATTGTGCATTCAAAAAAGATTTACAAACTTGTAATCAATTTTTGTTGTAAGAATATATTCAGAATGAAAAAAATTAACTTTTTTGAAAAACGGCACAAGCTAAAATAAAATTTTAACTAATAAAATTTGTTGCCTAAATTATATCATTATTTTTCATTTGAAATCGAATACAAATTTAGTAATTTGTATATGAAGAACATATAACACGAAGCACAAAGTGCGCGCTCAGTGTATTTACCAAATCGCGCGCCGTAAGTGCGCTCAAACTTTTTTGTTTTTATCATACGGTGCACAGAACCGAGCGTGGAACGCAAGGTTCAAACGATTTTCAAATCAAATATCGAGCGCGAAGCGCGAGTGTCTGGATGAGAATGTGTTCCTCAAGGTCGATAGAACCTTGAGTAAATAAAGTTCCTTGTCAGTCTAAAATAAAAACAAATTTAACAATCACTTAATATGTAGAGGTTTTGATAATTTTTTAATATTTGAAAACAAACTTTTTCTTTCCATCGAAGCCGAACACGAAGTTCAAAAATCTAGAGGAACCGAGCGTAAAGCGCGATGTAAATACGCCTGAGTGCTAGCGCGAGGTGAATACATAATCGAGCGCGAAGCGCCAGATCCTACAGTCGCGCGCCCTAGGCGCGTTCAAACTTGCAAACAATTTCGAATTAAAATTGAAAATTTTCAAATTTATTCTGTTAGACAGTTATTTAAAGTTATAGAAATTTCCGGACTTTTGCAAGATTTATTTTTCCGAAATCCATGACTTTTTCCTGACAATTACAATTACTGCGAGTTATTTGTTTCATTTGCGAATTTCCGAGAATTAGGTACATGAATGAAGGACCCCACCCCCTACAGTAACAAATCGTATCAAAATCTCTCGACTCTCCCACCCTTTCTTGAGCAGTTACGTAATTTAAGTCTGGTACTTATTAGAAGTAGTGAGTAGAATTATATCAACTAAATATCACCTCTTGTTAGAAAAAAAGCCAGTTTATAGGGCATGGTATTACTTCTCATACTGTGATAAAAATTCTTAAAAGTTTCGAATTTTTTAAATTAATTTTTTGTAATTCTCACGATATATAATAATGAATCAGCCTCAACCTGTTTTGTTGGAAAAGCATGTACTTCATTAAATGCAGAAGATAATTTTGTCCAACATAATGAAAACTGCAAAAAAAATTAACATCGAAAATGATTTTTGAAAAAAATATAAAGTCGCAAAAAAATAATTTATTCTTATCTGATCTGGCTTTAAACTAGTGCAATATTGGGAATTAATTGTGAATACACTCCCTCCAAATTTCATGATCACACCTTAACTTATTTTTTATATTGAATTATATCAAAAAATGTCAGAAAATGAAGTTCGAAAATTTGTATCTTTAAAAAGGTTCTCTTATTAGGAAGCAATATATTTGATATATTTTCAAAAATTCAGCACTCACAGCAAATTCCAATAAATTCAATAAAATTCTATTGCATTACATTTGATTTCAAGAAACTTAATTAAATTCCATTGAATTCCAGTGAAATAATAATGCTTATTTTCTCTGGATTCCTTTAATTTTCATTAAATTTTAATTCTTATCTGTGAATTCTGATATATCTAACTAAATACCGATAGACATCGTTAAACTACGTTTGAATTCACTATACATACCGTATGATACAGTTGAATACAGAAGAATATAATTAATTGCTGTAAAATAGCATTGAATTCCGTTGAGCTCCATTTAATTTCGCTTAATTCATTTGTAGTTCAAATCAATTCCCTTAATTTACCATTGAATTTTACTAACAACTGAATGCAACTCACGAATTTGAATCAGTGAGAAATTTATCACTGAATCAAATCAGTAAGAATTTTCACTGACGAACAACGAAATATCATAAATTGGCAGTGCAGTTTTCACTGAAGTTGATCAGTAAATTTTGTTTTTTTACTAATTGAGTACTGATTTGATTCAGTGAACCATTTCTAGCTATTTGCATCAGTTAAATCTCAATGGCCAACGGCCATGTCACGCTGAAAAAACCAGTTCTCGTCAGATCACTGAAGTTAAGCAGCGTTGGGCGCGGTTAGTACTTGGATGGGTGATCATTCGAGAATACTGTGTGCTGTTGGTATATTATGGATGTGGTGAGCCCAAACTTTGTAGTTATTTATAACTACAAGAAAACTATCCACCTAGAAACGCTACCCGAATCGGGTAGTGTCACGCCTACCCTGAAAGGGAAATGGCTTAATGGTATACATACAAATCTCACTGGCACAGATTAAAAGAAAATAGCAATTCAATTACATGTTCTTGATAAGGTTAGAATTCCAGTTTATTCTATTAACATGCATTGAGCTAAAGTGATTTCAATTTAATTTAGGTTAATTATATTAAACTGCCCTGAAATACACTGTTTCGCCTCAAATTCTATTGAGTTAGGTTGAATTCCATCAAACTGCATTGAAAGCACTTGAAGACTTATCAATTCAATGCATTTTAGTTTTGTGTAATTTATTTAATTGAATTCCGTTTAAATCACCACCAATGAATTTTGTTCATTTCCATCGGATTCGAGTGAAGTACTGTAAGTTCTACTGTATCTAATTGAATTCCATTGAATCCTGCGGAATTTCATTGAGTTGCATTGAATTCTGCTGCAGTTAAGAAAAAAAGTTGTTGGACAAACAATACGGACAGGTGTGTTTACAATTTTTTTAAATTAATTTGAAAAAGTGATACTTTCCCGAAATGTTCATACGACCAATAATTACTTATGAGCTGTATCTTTTAAATTTATTGTTTAATTAAATGCACGCAATTTATGTGTTGAATTGAAGGGTTTAGAATTCGAAAAGAGCTACATATAAAACTGGTGTGTGAAACAGTATTCTTCCTTATTTCGTACATTTTCCCTAGAAGAAGTCGATTATATGGTCAGACATAGAGGAACACATAACACAAAGCCCCTTTCTATACCCAATCGTTATAAAACCAGAATGCTTTATAACATAATACGGTACTTCGAGAATAGTTTGAACATTAGAGGCCACCGTTTTATTGCCTTATATGTATCTCGAGATAAGAATACGATTTCCAGGAAATGAAAACGAACAGAATCGAATTTTACAACGGTAAAGTCAAGAAAGTTTTACATTTGTCACGAAAAAAACTGTTCAATCATTCTCAACTATAAGGAACTAAAAACAATCTAGATTTCTCAATCCGAAGAGATTGAATATTTTATTCATAAAAATAACTTTATCTACGTAAACTATTAATTTTATTTGCCAAAAGTTTTTTCGTTCGGACGCTTTGGATTTTAGATCATCATTATAAGTTTTTTTTTCGTGCTAGCCCCATGATTATTTAATGACGTATTTCTTACTAAAATTTATAAATATGACAGATTGAACTTTTGAGAATTAAATCAGCAAGGTGGAATTTTAAGTAGTATGCTGTTTTAAGTCAGGCATACGAGACGTCAAGTAGTAGAAGTCGTTTAAATTTTGATCATAGCTTTTAAGTAGTATATGTAGTCATAAGTCAGGCACAACGGACATGTAGTAGTATAAGTCAATTTGTATCAGACGTAATCTTTGACAAGTAGTATACGTCGTTCTTAGTCGGGCATTAAAGACCCAAGGAGTGTACGTAAACTTATAGTTAGGGATAGTAAATGTCCAGTAGTGTAATTCATTTAAGTTAGCCCGAGGCGATTTTAAAGATAAGTTGTTTTAAGTGAGTCATTAGGGTGACCCTTATTTTTCAAAATCATATTTGTCGTTTCTCACTCGCTAGTTTTTTCCCGAATGCCCAAAAAAGTATCTCTAGATTTAAGCAAAATCGGTTAATATTAACCCCTGCCTCAAAGACCATGAAGTTTCCATTAATTTAACATGAAAAAAGGCAGCTTCTTCTTAATGTATGATTTGAACGTGAAAATACTCGAGAGAATAAGAATCAGCTATAATTGGGAGTTTTGCGCAATATTATCCCTTGTGTGCACACCCAACTTCATCCACTTTCTTACACACCCGGGATACCCGGGTGTTCACCTTTCCTTTTTTCATTTTTAAAAATAATTAGGCAATTGAAATCGTTTCCTTGTCGTTTATTCCAATAAATATCAAAAGTGAGTATTATAGGCACAATATAGCACGTTGGGTTCCCACACTCAGAATTTAATCAATAATTAATATAATTATTATTAATTGAATAAAATATTATCAATTATTCATGAAATAAAAAAGAAAATTTGTAATTTTTACCCCACTTACATCCAAAAATGTTATTTAAAACGTTGAAATTACCTGAACATTGTTTATAGATATATGTTAAGATTCATGAATTCTAAAGGTATATGTATCGCACCCAGTAATTTTAGGAAAAATATTCATAACGAAATATATAAAGAAACTGTTTTATAAAGTGCCCTACACAAATTTTTAAATGAATTTCAAGAATTTACCGCAAACGTTATACAACTTAGCGGGATTATATTATACAATATATTTACCATACTCTGCAATTTTTTATTAAAACCATTTTAGTTATTACATTAAATCCTGCAAAGTTTTATAATGTCACAAAAAAGTTTAATTATTTATTTTAGTATGAACATTTTTTCCCAAATTACTTGGCCAACTTCAAGTTCACTAACTTGGAAGATTTTTTGCATCGCAGACGTTTCTGGTGGGATTTTAGGTTGTTTTGTAATTCACAAAAATAATAAGATAGGTACGCTCATAAATAAAATTTTAATTAAATTGCTAAGCTACTGAGTATACCAAATTTAAATATTTATTTGAATAAGTGTTGTTAAAAATTAATTATTTCAATGAAATCAATATATTCTTGAATTAAATTAAATGGTACACTATTATTCAGTTAAAATTTCGATTGGACTTTTTCATTTGAATTCAAAATGAAGTTTAGCTAGGTTCGCTAAACTTAACCGATACTTCATTTCCTATAAGATTTTATAGAAGTATATTTCATTCTCTTGAATGAAAAACGCATTATTGTTAAAGGATTGTAAAAAAATTTTCACCAGTGTTCATCTCTGTAGCAGAATCCATCCAACCGATTGACACTCAATTTTGATGTAAAGTCCGTATTAACATATTGTCCATACATATCGCAAGAATTATTTTGAATATTTGTTTAAATTTTACCATTTATGTCATCTCTGAATTTTCATTTTTTTCACTGAATACGTGAAATTTTCAAAACTATTCAAGATATCGGAAGTTCTTGAAAAATGTATCGAGAATCTGTTCCTAATCTGGTACCAATTGGATCGACAGATGTTGAAGTGTATCTTGGTACTCTTTTTTTAGCGACGATTTGCTACGACAAATCTTGATAATAAATAAGTTAATCGGTTAGTTTTATTCTTTGGTATAGAAAAATACATTTATTCATTTAACTATATAAATATTTTTTATTTAAATCATTAATTATTATTTACCATTTTAATATTAACATAATTTTTGGTTGAGAATTTAATTTCTTGGGCAAATGTAAAAATACTTTGTTGAAAATTCATTTTGTTGGTTGAAGATTCATCTTTTAGGTTTAATATTAATCTTTTTCAGATGAAAATTCATGTATTTTGTTAAAACTAATTCTTTTCGGGTTGAAAAGTCGTTTTTCTGTTGAAAATTAATTGTTTTAGCTCTAAATTTAACTGTTTAATTTCTGGTTGAAAATTAATATTTTTCAGTTGAAAATTCATTTTTTAGCTCATAATTTAACTATTTAACTCTTGATTAATAATTGATATTTTTTAGTTGAAAATTCAACTCTTTGGTTGAAAATTCATCGATCTTGTTGAAAATTCGTCTTTTTTTATTGAATTTAATTACTTTTTATTCAGTATGAACAGCATTTTTTAAATGAAAATTCAACTGCTTGGTTTAAGGTCGAACTAGTTTGTCAAAAATTTATTTTTTTTGTCTGCAAACGACGACGATAGTATTCTAGAATTTACACGTTTTTAGAGAAAAAAATTATTCAACCACTTGAGATTAAATTTCAATGAAATTTCTACCAAAAGGGATGAATTTTTAAACCAAAAAGACGAAATTCTCACAAAGAAGGAAGCAATATAATAATTGAAAATAAAAGTCTTTTTCTATTTCAAAGAATCAAAATTATAAATTTAGTTATATATTTTTGCAAAAAAGATTTGTTTAATGTAGTCATTAACCATAATATTACGTGAAACTTTCAATTATCACTCATGGGTGATTTTTTGGGGCCCCATAAAAGGGTCTTGCAATTTTAAAATATTCAAAATTATGGCTGATTCTTTTTCCCTTACATATTCTGTATGGACTCATGTATTGTAAGTTAAGTCAGTACCATGACTTCACGTTTAAATCACATATGAAGAGGAAAATGGCTTTTTCTTATCTTAGATTAATGGGAAGCTTCATTTATTTGAAACAAGGAAACTTTTCTTTGACGGAGAGCCAATAAATATTTTTTTTTTCAATCCAATGAAATTTTCTTGGAACCAATGAAACTTTTTTCTGAGAAGAATAAAAAAATTCAAACATTTTTTTCACAATGTGAATAAGGGCTACCCTAGTGAGTCATACGAGACATGAAGTTGCATTAGTCATTTTAAATTTGACATAATGGGGTTTAAGTAGTACATGTCGTTTCAAGTCAGCCGTAATGGACGTGAAGTAGTATCAATCAGTCACGCAGTCAAGTAGCATAAGTCGTTCCTTGTACAACATTAGAATTGCCAAGAATGTATCCATCATATTTCTAAGTAGTATAAGTCATTTCCAGTCGGACATTATAAGACCCAAGCAATATATGTTTTATAATCAGAGAAAGGGACGCTCAGTAGTGTGAGTTATTGTAAGCCAGCCATGGGTGCTAGTAGTATATGTAATTTGATACCAGACGCAGCTAGTCGTAAGTTGTATAAGTCAATTTATGGCAGACAAATATTGACACAGAGGTGACGACGAAATCTTTTTGCAATATTAGAGAGTGGTTATCTATGAACTACACTCCGAGAAATGTCCTCTTGTGTTAAAAGGATTTATCTTGACACAAATAAAAATTTCCTCTTAAATTTAGGGTTAAGAGGATCTTCATTTGCTCCAAAATAAATTTGTTTGCAGAAAATCTTTATGCGACAAACTTCACCTAGTCTTCCAACCAAATAATTCTGTTTCTATAAAAAAGATATTCACATGGTTCGAAAAAAAAAACAGGCAAGAGGACGAGGCTCTTCTTTTAGGACTTCTTCTCTTAGCGTATATCAGATGGAATATTGGACTTTGCTACGCATTATGTTGAATCCTTAATATTGGCTTTCACATTTGATGTGGAAAATCTCCTCTCCAGGTAGATTCTGAACTTTTTAATATTAGAGTGTTTTTAGGAGGCCACTGCTCGGCACTATTCCGACGCGAGTTTTAGGTGCACTTTTTTAAAAACCTAATAATACTTTAAGCTGCTTTCCTTCTCTCGATTCTGCTCCTTCACGTTGCAAGACTCGCTAATGCAAAGCATCCGAAACGACGCGAAAGGATTCTCGACTCTCCCAGCTCTCTCTCCCAGCCCTCGTCAAAGCGAATTTCTATGCCGTGGGTCGAGGGCCTTTGTAGTAATAGAAGCATATCCATCTCTGAGTAGATATTCGGTATGTGCGCTTTGGCCGTGACTATCGAGTGCCCTATTCACAAAGTCTCCGTGATGTTATCAAGTGTAACTGAATATAAATCTTTGACAAAAGGTTGTGAATGTATATTTTCAGGTCTTCGCACACATAAAAAAAATGCTTTGCGACAAAAATGGTCTTTCTTTTCTTTTGAGCGGAATATTAGATACTTTTTATTGTTATAGAAAAAAAACACAGGCGCAGCGCGCACGAATATTATTTGTTCAGTCTAACGCAATGTTTGAATTGAAATATGAAATTGATATTAATACAAAAATTATGTTTTTTCAATCAGAAAAAAAAGTTTCTTGTAACCAAACCATCGTCCTCTTATGAGTTTTGTTTTGAAACAAATAAATTGTTTTTTTTTACGCAAACAGAATTATTTGGCTGGAAGACTAGATGAAGTTTGTCACAAACGAATAATGTTTGCTGTGAAAAGATTATTTCTGAGACAAATGAAAATCCGTTTAACCTTTCCATTTGTTTGAAGAGACATTGCTTTGACACAAGAGGAAATTTCTCTGTTTATAGTATTGTCTAAAATAATAAAAATGAAAAGCAAGGACAATATTTTGTATAATTGATGAAAATTGATATTTTAACTTCATATTAATATACAGCTGCGAATTATTATCTTTGTGCTCCTTTTATACGCACTTTGCTTGTTCATAGGTATCAAATAAGTTTGCTTCCAAATAGAAGAAGATTTTTTTGTAACGAAGAAAAAAATGAACAGCAAACAACATTTTAGCTAACGTTATAAGCGTGTCACTCCAAATAATTATATATATATATATATATATGTAAGCAATGACCACTTCGTTTCAAACTTCATAAGTCGCTATTGATTGATCATAAAGTCATCGAAGATGCGTCAATAGGTCAATGGATGCATCTCAAAGACATAAACAATTAAATCAAGTACAGTTATTATATGCCCAATATGAAGAAAATTTCCTCTTCTAGGCAAAGTAAGTAATTTTGTTTAAAAATAAAAAAATGGTATTGGTAGGTCATGAAGGTTATGAAAAATGTTCAACAAGTCAAACGATGCATCTCGAAAACGCGAACAAATATATCATATAGTGTCCTGTTGTATTGCCAATATTTAAAAAGTTTTCCTTGTATAAGCAAGATAAACAATCTATGTCGAAAAATTTATAGTATGGCTAAATCACAAGAGGACATGGTAGGCTCTTCAGTTGGTCATTTGGCGTGTCTTGAAGACACGAACCAATATATCAGATAGAGTACTGTAGTATTCCTAATATTAAGAAAGCTTTTCTCATTTAAACAGAATGAACCATTTTTTGAAAACTTTACAAATCGGTACTAGTAGGGCATAAAAGGTTCCACAATAAGTCAATCGATGCTTGTCAAAGCTGGAACAAATATATTAGATATAGTATGGTTATATTCCAAATGGCAAAAAAGTTTTTCTCATATAAACATGGTGACATTTTTTTTTAAATTTCTAAAGACAAAAAACACTCTTAATTGGCCAATCTAGCTCAAAATCCTATAAGAGCTATACATCAATCTTTTACTTTTCGAAATACGGTGAACAAAAAAAAGTTACGCACGTACACACATCGAGACATTTTGTGTAATTGAATTTTCGAGTTCCTGTGATTAAATGGTTCAAAATATGACAGAAAAGTAGATTTGAAAATGTAGGTTATGACAAATCGCCCCCTACGAGCAAAAATTGTTCGAAATTTTGTAAATTTTTTGTTCGAAATATAATTATTTTTGATTAAAATAACCAATTTTCGGTAAAAAAAAGCTAAAATAACATGTTATCGTTCAAATGTTACAAAGCTTTTTTCAAATTCATATATTTATTATTATTACCAATTTAATTCAAAAACACTAACATAGCATTTTTTTTAATGTTCAGTCTTATTTGAAACCTAATGTTGAAATCTATACCAATTTCCGGTGGAAAACGCAAACCTAAGAAGTCATTTTTCAAAAAAATGTAATCTTCTTTAAAATCCAATGATTTTTTATTATAAGTATCGATTTCCGGTACAAAAAGCCGATATTCGGTAAAACACGTGAAAATAACTTAAAACTGTTAACAAATTTTGAACTTTCTTTTAACAGATTTCAAAGGATTTGAAATATTTGCGGGCATTTCAAAAGATACCAAGGAATTTTTAATAGATATCACTAATTCGAAGAGATTCCAAATGATTTCAAAGGAGTTAAAATATTTCAGGGTATTTTATAAGATTCCAAGGAATTTTTAAGCGATTTGAAAAAATTATGAAGGGTTTTCAAAGGTTTTAAAAGCTTTTTGGATATTTTTAAAGAATCTAGGGAATTTTCAAGAGCTCTAAAAATGTCAAGGGAATTTAAAAGATTTCGAAGGATTTGAAATATTTTAGGGTATTCCAAAATATTTAATTAAACATACGAATTTGAGACGCGAAACAATAGCATGATGCAAAACTGTTGCAAAATTGTAAATCTTATTCAAATTATAATTATGTTTTTCTTTAAATACCAATTTTCCATGTAGAGCAAAAATGTAACCTAAAAATGTTCAAAAATTATGAATTTTCTTTGAAATAAAATAATCTTTCAATAAAAATGTCAATTAATGACGAAGAACATTATCAGAATTGGAAATTGTTCAAGATAGTATATGTTATCATTTCATACAAAAATCATTCAATTTAAATCTATTGATTTTTTTCCAATTTCAGGTAAAAAATAAGTCAATATGCGTAACCTAAAGTTGTTGAAAAATTGTAAATATTCTTTAAAACCTAATCATTTACAATTAAAAATAACAATTTTCGTATCATCATTAGTAATTAACTCAGAAGGCTAGCAAGCTAAAAATATAATTTTTTTAGAATTAATTATACAATTATTTGAATTTGAAGCTATTCGATCAGGAACGATTTTAATTAGAATTTTGGTTATAATATTCCGTGAAATATTTTGAAACCAACTGAAAACTTTTACGAAATCATTCAAATCTCTCTAAATCCATCTCAATAAAATTAATCAGAGTTTATAAAAAACCTGTGAGTTTCCTCAAAATTAAAAATTGTTCAATTTGGAAAACATGAAACTGAATTTTGTTTATTTTAAGGTTTTGAAAGTCTTGAATTTTACACTCTAATTTGAAATTGTAAAATATTAGAAACTGAAAATTAAAAATTAATAAATTCAAACGCTCCATTTACAATTTTGAAAGTTTTAATTTCAAATTGACTATTATTTTGGAACTGTGAAATTTTGCAAGGCGTGAAATTGAAAAAAAAATTGTACTTTCAATTTGAAATTGTTTATTTTTAAGAATTTGAATTTGATATCGTTCAATTTCGAACGCTTTAAAAATAAAACTGAATTTTATTTTAGTTCTACAATTGTACAATTATTTCAATTTGAAGCTGAACGATTGGAAACGCTTTCAATTTAAAATTCATGAACTCTTAAGTTTGAAACGAAACATCTTGAAATCCCTTCACTTTCTTTTTAATCTTTCAAATTATTCTAGAATCCCTTGAAATCCTTTGAAATTCCTCGAAATCTCTTTCAAAATGTTTGAATTACTTCGGAAACGTTGCAATTTCCGTTTACTCTTCAAAACCCAAAGATATCTTTTGAAATATTTCAAAATTTTGTGTAATCTTTAGAAATATTTTAAATCGCAATATGTGG
Source organism: Andricus curvator (assembly GCA_932195095.1). Lineage (NCBI taxonomy): Eukaryota > Metazoa > Arthropoda > Insecta > Hymenoptera > Cynipidae > Andricus > Andricus curvator. The sequence goes on along the minus strand of CAKNYM010023132.1, from coordinate 3,612 downwards.
GATTTCTTCTAAATTGAATTAACAGTAGTGGAGAGTGCTCCTAAGTCGGCACTGTGGGTTAGGCCGGCACCCTCGCGTTTCTCAGAAATGGCGCGCGTTTCAGGTTAACCATTTTGTCGGATGACAGGTTGGTAGACATTTACGTAATTTACGCTTACAATTGTCACTTCATTTTTCACTTGACAGCGTGAGCGGAGTATAAATTTTTCGTGCAAACGCAATTCTATTTTCTTCCATTCTTTAAAGCAGCTGCAGGTGTGTAAATATTTTGAAAAGTTGAATCAATTAAGTGCGTTCGTTTCTGTGCTCGGTGTGATTTCGCCTGATAAAGTCGATTTTTTATTCGGATTTTTTTCATGTGCGTAATAGCGTAAAATGTGTAAACATTCGTAGTGGTCCTGAGTCGGCACCTTTTTGTTGTTGCTTTTGTTGTTATTTGTGTGTATTTTTTTTTGTGTTTCAATTCCATGTCACTCATCTCTTGTTGTTTTTTTTAGTTTGTTTGTGTTTTGACTGTATGTTGCTTGTCTCTGATAGGTGCCCATCCTTTAAATAAAGTTTGACAATGTTCTACATGTTTTTGTTATTGTAAATGGTTTAAATTTGTTCATTTCCTCCTTAAACTTCCATAATCTGCCCTTTTTCTTACATTATAGCGGAGAACATTATGTGCTGACTCATGACCAGGGAGTGCCGGCTTAGGACCACCATGTTGAGAAATAGCAAAAATCGACTTATTCACTTTGCGCTGCATTGGGACCGCAAAAATCACTCCTCACTACTCCAAAAGACATAGAATGGTAGATAAAGGATCGTGGTACCTGACCAAAGACATTAAACCGCCATTAAACCCTGTTTACCCTGTGTTTTCGACAAAAACTCTTCCTGTGCCGACTTAGGACCACTCTCCCCTAGTTGAAAACAAACTGAAAGTTAGCAATTAATGTTATTATTAAATTTGACATATAATGCATCGAGAAATTCAAAGACATTTAAAAGCCAATCAGGTTTTCCACACCAATAAGTGCAAGATGTTCCAAATATTTCGTTACACCATTTTTTTGGATGAAAAGGTCCGACATTTTTAAGAATTTGAGACTAAAATTATGAAATCAATACAGAAAGTTGATAAACTGGGTTTTTTTCTACACCGTTAAAAATGTCTGCAGACATTTTCAGAGACGCTCCACTAAAGTCTTATGCAGAAATAGTTTCTAAAATTTCCTCTTATGTTGTTATGACAAATATATTCTGCAAATTTATAATAAAATTAATGAACCAACGGATCGACTCAAAATTACAGATATAACATATCTAGCCAAGAGGGCGTCATGTGATGTAAACAGCGGACTCACTCTTCAGTAGAAAACTGGATTAATTATTAATTTACGCAGCTGCTTCTAGTCACTTGGCTGTCCTAATTTACCTTTTTAGAAGTCCATTTACGAGGCAGGTGATCGTAGTATCTTGTAATTATTTGAGTGGAAAGATATTCGCTCATCAACCGAGCTTCTAGGTCTTTGCCTTTACTCGCGATTTCAACACTTTTTTCAGTTTCTTCTTCTCGTGCAAATGCCAATATCGGAAAAAAGCTTTACTGCATCGTTATGATTCAACACAACTTTTTGTAGTGCATTGCCGCCCATGACCACAACCACCATGCTTTGTCCGCTTTGGAAGCGATCGAGAGGCAAGGAGTGCGAAGTTGCTAACTGCGCACTTCATTCAGTCACGATAACTTACATTTCTGTTACCACTTTGAATTTTATGAAACTATTTGTAATTTTCAGATACCGTTCCTAAATTACCGATATTTACTGACAGCAGTACGAGGGTTCGTATCTATAGAAAATTTACAAAATTCTAGGTTTCATCTGTTAAACAATCGATATATAGAAAAGAGGACTAGCTTTTGAATGGAATTCTGGATCTGATAATACCTAGATGACACTGAAATTTAAAAAATCCATTTTGCACATGGACCATAAATTAACTATGCGATTATTGCAGGTGCACGTAAAACGCTAATTTTTAAATTTGCCTGATTTGCACTCAGACATAAAATACCGGGCACGTAGCGACTGAATAGAAAATCATAATAATTCCGCTTTCACGTAACGAGCGATTCCATTTGCAATGTTAGTCGAGAGACGTGCATCGTTTAATTATTCAATTTCCCTTCGCTGGAGAATAAAACAAACGGAAATTTCCGGAGCATATCTGCAACAACATCTTCCGGACAGTAAAGCCCATGTAGAGTTGTTGTAGTTTTTATTTTTAAATTAAAAAAAATTTGGAGCTAAACAAAATAACTTGTGTATTACTTATTTTTATATAATGAACAAAAATGTAGGGATTTCTTCATGAAATACTACTTAACATGCATGTTTGATGATTTATGATTTTTTTTAACATTCAAAATTTTTTTTGCTCTTTAGACATGATATGAACATCTGGCAACACAAAAAGAAACAGACGTAACATTTTTTTTGCATTTAATTTCCAAGTGGGTTAAGTTAAATTTTAGTTTTCTGAACCCTTATTTCCATTATACTATTCTATCACTATTATCATGATTTTACAATATTTTATTATATAATCTTGTGACAGATTTCCCTGACGAGAATAACAGTGCGTTTTCAAATTGTTGGGATTTTAGCTCTAATAAATTTGTCCGACTGAGTTGAACAACGTTTTAGTTGTTTTTATACTCCCAAATATTGGATTCTTGGATGTGAAAGAACTTTTATATTAGAAAAAAAGTTTCTGGTGATTGTAAAAATGTAATACCATGCTGGATATATTCACGGAAGTTTCCGGAAAAGTTTTTACATCCCTTTGGTCTTAAAAAATTAATAATTTCTTGTTAACGGTCGTAGTCATAAATTATGACCAGAAAATATCACTAATTCTACTAATAATTTAAGGAATTTGCAGTCTTTTAGTCATTGCATCAACTTAAGAAACTCTTAATCATATAATTTATATATCAATATTCAAGAAAATAAATTTAATAATAATATTACAATTTTTGAACACAAAGAAAGATTTATCACAAAGAAAGATTTAGGTCAGAATGATCCTTGGATCATTAATTTTTGTAATATCAAAATTCCTGATGACGTAAATGACGTTTCAGCTTTAGGAAATAAATTCAGCTGTTTTTTTAAATAAACAAACGCAAGATAATATTTGATATTGTGAAATATATTGAGTCCAATATTGGATTGATTGAAAATATAGATGATCGTAATATGCTTCGACATAGAGTTTTTTATTTGACGTAATAATTTTTACATAATAATTAAATTTAACAATTATTTCTTGAATCTAATAAACAATTATTAATTACTCACGCAGATAAAGGTAATATCACTGTTGTTCCTAATACAGAATATTATCATAATAAAATGCAGAATTTGTTAAATGTTCACACAACATATAAAAAATCAGATCACAATCCTGAGAATGTCTTGAAAAAACTAACTTTCAAATTATAGAAGTCATGGAGAACTAATGGTTATTCAGGTGAAAACATATTACGTCGTGAAATACTAGTTCATGATATGGGACTTGCATGTTGGTGGCGGAAGTGAGAACGTGTTTAGTGAC
>CAKNYM010023131.1:0-10453 GCA_932195095.1 Andricus curvator | reverse complement strand
TGCGCCCGTTGTTAGAAATGGCCTAAGTCCAAAATTTCCACATGGGTTGGCCGGTTGAACGTTTGAACAATTCGATTAACTTCTACGTTGAACCGATTAGACATTTTTAGTTAAACCTTCTATCGTTTTCAACTTCTTTTTTTATTGGAACTAACATCATATAGTTCTGTTTTTCAGCTTAATATTCAACCCAAAAGACAAATACGGGAATAAATTCTTTTAAATAAAATTAATGTGGGTACTATATTAAATTCAATTTGAAGCACTTTAAAGTCTGAACATATCCGGCAAAAATATTACATTTTCCACAAAATAAATAAATTTTTAACCAAATAGTTTAATTTTCAACTAAATAGATGAATTTTCAGCCCAGAAGATTAATTTAGTATCAAGAGAGTCAAAATTTCAATAAAATACATTAAGTTTCATACAAATAGTTGAATTTTGAACTAAAAAAGATTATTTTCCAACCAGAAATTAAATAGTTAAACTATCAGTTCAAAAAATTAATTAAAAATACGAATTTTAAACTATAAATGAGACATTTTTTACGACAACTGGAATTGTTACATTTTTAGTTAATAAATTTAATTTTCAACCAAAAAGAAACAAATTTTTAACGAAGTATTTCAACTTTTAACCAAGAAAGAAATTCTTTTTCATGGTACTACTAATTTCAAATAGTTCCTATACGATTTATTTGCTAATTTTGTAGATTTAAAGGTATCAGTTCTGCAGTTGCAAATTAAAAACATTTTTATAGAGGCTTCAGAGGCTAAAATACTCTAAAAATAGAGAAAATAAGGAGATTTTTAACGAAGATACCGGAATGAATTTTTTAAATTACAATTAATGTAGGTACTAATTTTTAATTCAAATCAAAACACTTCGAAATCCTAATATTTTACTTGAAAATATTGCATTTTCAATTAAATAAACGCATTATCAGTCGAAGAGATGAATTCTCAACTGAAATGATGAATCTTGAAGCAACAATAGTATATTACACTACACGGGCCGAAAGTTGAATTTTCGGCCCTGCGCGTCATGCTGCCCGACGCGAAGCCGAGGGCATCATGACGCGCAGGACCGAGATTTCAACTTTCGGCCCGCGTAGTGTATACGATTTTTCTTCATAGCCGGTCGAAAGCACGTTATTAATTTTACTTTTTTTGACTTTAAATGTTGATAAGCATGTTATTGATGCCTGCCCCCGACATTTGCGGCACGAGCGAAGCGAGTGCTGCTGGTCGGGGGGGCAGGCATCCAATACATTCGAAGAGTCAAGTTTAATAATATTTTTCTAAAATAAATTAATTCCACTTTGTATCTGTATTTACTATCAATTGTGCTTCTGCATCGAAATTTCTCACAACATCTTCCTCGTCTAAGGAATCATCAGATGACAACGTATTATTCATTTTTGCTGGGTTTTTGAATTAATATTCAATTAATTGACGACAAAACAGCTACTTCTAAGGTTAGAGGTAACAACAGCAATGACAGAGGTTAACAATTAGTATAATACACATGAGAAATTCTTTCCTCCCGCCGTTATAGAGGGCACGCGTGTACTTTCCACAGGGAGTAAATATTAATGAGAAATTCTTTCCTCCCGCCGTTATAGAGGGCGCGCGTGTACTTCCCACAGGGAGTAAATGTTGAACTTTCGTCTCTGATATTAGGGACGAAAGTACGTACTTTCGACCGAGGTATGAAGAAAAATTAATTTTTAACAAAATAGTTCATTTCTCAACCAAGTAGATGAATATTTAACCAAAAAGGATTATTTCTCAACGAAAAATCTAATAATTGATATTTCAACAAACAAAGATTTCAATTTTAAATAAAAAACAGTTGAATTCAACCCAAAAAAGAAAGAATTTTCAACAAAATTGTAAAATTTGGAACCAAAGAAATATATTTTCAACTGAAATGATGAATCGTCAACTAAAAAAATTCATTTTCAACAAAATAGTTGAACATTCAACCAAGCATTCGAATTTTCATCTAAAAAGGAGAAATTCTGAATTATACATCGATTTGATATTACTACCAAAATTTTTTTCAATTTTAAATAAAAAACAGTTGAATTCAAACAAAACAGATTAACATGTAACCAAATAGTTGAATCCTCAACCAAAACTGATTAATTTTCAAGGAAGAAGTTGCATTTTTAACCAAAAATGATGTAATTTCTACCAGGAGAGTTGAATTTTTAACAAAGAAAAAAACTCAAAAAGACGAATTTTCAACAAAACATTTTAATTTTCAATAAAAAATGATGACTTTTTACCAAAATCTTTGCATTTTCAGAAAAATAATTAAATTTTTAACCAAAAAAGTACCCTTTCAAACTCAGTTAAGGCCAAAAAGTTTTATTGCAAAATATAATCCAGGTTCAAGGAAATAGATGTGAAAGTAATTGACAATCTCAGTGTCACACTAACCTAAAATTGGAGCCCTCTAGGGTTGCGGATTGTGAAAAAAATACAATTGGGTTGCGGATTGTGAAAAAATATCATTTTCATTTTAAATAAAAAACTTACTCCTCAGGTATTGAATTTCTGAATGCGGGTGAAAAATCTATGATCTAAGAAAGTTTACCAGCTCCGAGAATATAGTTCAAGAAGTTTCAGACTGGATTTTCACAGGTTTTGAAAATTGGCTTTCGGTAGCGAGTAAGAATCAAATTTTAAATTTTTTACACACAAAAACCTAGCTCTCAAAATATGGGTATGCTGAATGTGAATAAAACATTTTTTTCCGAGAAAAATATTTCTGTTCCGAGAAAATCAAAATTGAATGTCCCGATATCACAGTATAAAAAAAGAGATAAGATTTATAATTGCATATATATATGTATATATATATATATATATATATATACTTACTTTTAAAAGTTTCTTCGAGGCAGCTGGAAAGTCCCCATTCTTCCAGCTTGTTTGCCACGAATTGATCCATCTTCAATCTATAAAATATTAAAGGCATATAAAAGTGTTCTAGAAATATAAATATACTGATCGAAATTCAAGAACGCATGCGAGCATGCAGGCAAGGATCACGCCTTCTGAACTCGCTTTTTGAGGTTAGATTTTCGTTAGAACATATTTACACTAAAATGCACATGAGAAACTATATTCATTGCAAGGAAATGTATAAAATGTTGTCAACTCACCTATTTTTAGATAAATTAATAGCACGATAATTCACAACACTTTTTTTTCTTCTCGCGGTCTCGCGTCCTTCGCACCGTTGGCGTCGTTCGGCTTTGTACTGACGGGAATCCCAGGAATAAGTAACGCGGATGCATGGAGGTTAGTATACTCAACTCAAAGAGTATGTAACGGCTACGGAATTTTGCCGCAACGATTACGAACCATCAGTACTAGCAATATACCGGTATAATTAATCTATAAATCCTGTAAATATTAGCGATGGGTCTAGTCACGATTACAGAAAACACTTACAGCAATTCTATAGTAAACATTTACATATAGGGAAGTACAATTGACTAAAAAATTCCCTTACTTCTATCTTTTTTTACTGCGCAACAAGTACGTAAATCTGTAACATAGAAACTCCAGTAAATTCAGCAGATACATTTTTCTCCATGCCCGATTCGGGTAGTGTTTCTAGGTGGATATTTACTATCAATGTGGGCCCACCACACCCACGACGACTGGCCCAGCTTATACATTTTATTTTTTAAATCCACATATGTTACATAAGTAATAATACAAAAACGTTTCAAAAAGTATTTGATATACTATATATATATTTTTATGAAGCATTGTTTTCATCTGATAGTTTAATTTTTTATTAGGGTTTTCCTCATTATCATTGGTCCTGGTTACACCGTCGAGCTTATAGTAGGCCGGCTTACAATAAACTACCTTAAATGAGAGTGGCCAGATTCGCGTCGGCGCAGAAGCCGCAGGGACTCCGTGTGTGCGACAGAGAGCCACTGTTGAAAACGCTTTTGCGCCGACGCGAAACTGAGCCACTCTCGTATTTAAGCCAGCTTATAGTAAGCCGGCCTACTGTAGGCTCGCCGGTGTAACCAGGCTGATTGTTTAATTGTCGTTTTAAAATGTAGATAATATCTTCCATTAGTAAAAATATTGAAGTTTAAAATTTATCTGCTCCATTTGTGGTTAAAAATTGATCTTTTTGGTTTTAAATTCAAACATTTATGTAAAAAAATTCGAAGCGAAAAAATATAAACTGCAAATTAATCAAATCAAATCTGAACTAACATCACATCCATTGCTCAAAGTACTTAGGTGTAAATTTATGTCATTGGTTGAAAATTCGTCTTTTTTGGTAGACAATCAATCTTTTTGGTTGAAAATTCAAATATTTGGTTAAAAATCTATGTAAATATTTCATTCAAAATTCTTCTTCTCTGATAGAAAATTAATCTTCTTGTTTAAAAATTCATCTTTTTGATTGCAAAATTTAAATATTTAGTTAAACATTTAACAGCTTCGTTGAAAGCCTATGTTTTTGGCTTGAAAAATCAACATTTTTTATGACATTTTTTTATTGTTTGAAAAATGTTTCTTGGTCCATAAATTCGTGTTTTTGATTTGAAAATAGTGTCTTTAGTGTATTTTCTTCGAAATAGTAAAACAGCGTCATCGCTTTAAAAAAAAGTGTCAATGGTGCGTTGAGCCCGAGACCTGAATTTTCAATTTATTATTCTAAAGGCTGCCACAGCTTTAATTTATTTAAAAAATTGACGTTTTTAAACCGAAAAAAGCAGAAAAAAGTGCACTACAAAAAACGTCGGATTGACAAGTATTCGAAGGTATTGTATTTTGAATGCGATGTTGTCGAAAAGCAGTTTTCCAGAGAATATCTCGTAAGTGTGAAGCAATAATTTTTAATTCGACGTTTTTTGCAGCAAGACTAATTTCTAATCCAAAAAGTGACTAAAAGTCAATATGTGCATCAAGACGAATTAAACAAAAACTGAAAATTAAACAAAAAATATTGATTGAACTGAGCAGAATTGATTTAATTTAAAGGAATTCAGGTAAATTAAAAAAATTGGAAAGACATAATAAAAGAATTCTGAATGAATTAGTCATGATTCAGGATGAATTTCAAATGAATTCAAATTAATTGCAAAACATATTTGAAAATCTCTTCAAATCTGTGAAAACCTACAAAATACCCTCACTTCTTGTGAATGATTTCTTTAAAATACATTAAAATATTATAAAATCACGTAAAGTTGAATGAAATTTTATAATATTTTCTTGAATCCTGGCAAATTTATTAAAATACCTTGAGAGCTTTTAAAATCCATTAAAATAATTGAAATCTTCGGAAATCTCATGAAATTCATTTGAATATTTTAAAATATATTGAAACCTTGCAGGTCCTATGAAATAGTTTCATATATTCCGAAGTTCTACAAAATTCTTGAAAACTCCAGAAAAAAATTGCTTATTTCTCTTAAAGATATTCAATGCCTTTAAAAACACTTTAAGATATTTTAAATCCTTTCAAATCTTTTAAAATTTCTCGAAACTTTTTAAGGCTCTTGAAAATTCCTTGGAATTACAAACAAAAAAATCTTAAATCTTTAAAATCCTTTCAAATTATTGAAATCTATGAAAACAATATCTTGGAACCTTTTGAAATATTCTAAATGATTTCAATAAAATTCTGAAAGTGACTCTTTGGCAGCCCTAATTACTTTTGGCAGAGGCTTGAAGTTCTTCCTACAGAAATTCCTTGACTTCTGCCATTTTTTCAAAATTCCCTGGCCAATAATAAGAGCAAAATTCTGAACTTGTAACTTTATTTACATATAGAATCTTTTATAATAGGACTAAAATAGCCTAATTTGCTTGAAAAATGGTAAGAGTGACATATTTAAACAAAAGGATTGACCAAAAGCGATTCATTCCCAACCCAAAAAGTGACTAACAGTGCCTAATGAGGATTAATAATGTAACTAATGAACTTTTAAATTTAAAAGAATTTCAAAGAACTCGATGAAATTTATAAAATTTCCAGGTAAATTTTAACGAATTCAGGAAAATTTCATAAGACCTCAAAACAATTCAACTTAAATTTAGAAAGATTTTTAAAATTCCAAAAATTTCGTTGATTCAGTTAAATTGGAGTGAATTTAGTGAAATTTAATAGAAATGATAAATATGAAAAAATACATTGAAATCAGTAAGTTTAAAATGAGTTAAGAAAAATTCTGGGAAATTTGAAAGAATCTGCAGAATTCAAAAGAATTTATAAGAATTCAGGGTGAATTCGAAATGAAGTCTCCTGCAATTCTATTAATTCTGACGATACTTCTTAAAATCCTGGACATTTATTCAAAAACTTAGAAATCTTTTGAAATCCTTCAAAAACAGAGAAATCCTCGGAAATTTTTTTAAATCCCTTAGAATCTTTAAAAATATGACATAATAAATTGATAGAAAAATTTGTATATTAATTTAACATTTTAATTATAAATTACATTTTAATCTTTTAAAATTCCCTAAAATATTTCAAATTCTTTGGAAGCTCTTGAAATCACTTGAAACTTTTTATGTTCTTGAAAATCCCTTGAAATGTTTAAAAATACCCTTAGATATTTCAAATCCTTTAAAATCTTTTGAAATGCCTTGAAATGCATTGAAGCTCTTAGAAATTCCTTTGGTTTTTAAAAATTCCTTAAATATTTCAAATTCTTTGAATTAATTGAAAATTCCTTGGAATCTTTTAAGATATCTTAAAATCTTTCAAATTCTTTGAAATCTTTGATAATACCTTGAAATATTTGAAAATATTTTTGAAATCATACGAAGTCCACGAATTCTTGTGAATAAATTCTTAGAAATCTATTTAAATATTATAATATCCCTTGAAATTACATGAAATCTGATGATATAACCTGAAAGCCTGGAAAATTTATCAAAATACCTTGTGAGCTTTCAAAATCCCTTAAAATCATTGAAATCCTAGGAAATCTTACAAAATCACTTGGGATTTTTCGAGATATTATAATAGGCCCTACGAAATCATGCCATATATTTTCAAAAATTCCAGGAAACTTTTTAATACCCTATACACATTTTTCAAATACCTTAAAATCAGTCAAATCCTTGGGAATTCCTAGAAATTTTTGTAATCTTCTCAAAGTGCCCTTTTAAAAAGCCCGCAAATAGTGAGAAACGTTTTCTTTTTTAAATTTGAAATCGAAATGAAATCTACTTTCTTATAAATAATGTTATGCAAAAAGAGCATGAAATACATTCACAAATCAAAATTAGGTTTCCAAATTACCTCCTTTTCGGCTCATTAGAGACAAATAAATAACGGCGGAAAAAAGAGCAAGAATTGAATCACTTCAAATTACTGAAATGTTTTAAAAATACCCTAAGATATTTTAACAAATTTAAAATCTTTTGGAATGCCTTAAAATTAGTAAATCTCTTCAAATTGCTTCGGAATCTTCTGAAGTACCCTGACGTATTTTTAATTATTTAAAATCCTATCAGGTTACCGAAATGAATTGAAAATTCCTTGGAATCTTTTAATATACCCTAAAACCTGGCATAGGTCCTATCCTATCAAATCGATCTATATTTTCGAAATTTTAGGAAACTCTTTGATGCAATACCCCATGAAAATTTTCTCAAATCTCTTGAAAATCCTTTCGAATCTTTTTAAATACTTTAAAATATTTCAAATCCTCTGAAATCAATTAAATATTCATTATAATCTTTTGAAATACTCTTAAAGTTTTCAAATACTTTGAAATCTTTTGAAATAGATTGAAATTTTAAAGCTCTTGAAAATGCCTTAGAACCTTTTAAAATACCATAAAATATTTCAAATCCTATGAGTGACATTAAATTACTGAAATCAAATAAAAAAAGCTTAGGATCTTTCAAAATACCCTAAGATATTTGAAATCCTTGAAAATATTTTGGAATTCCTTGAATTTTTTCAAGCTCTTCAAAATCCCTTGCAATTTTTAAAAACGCCCTAAAATATTTCCAATCTTTTGAAATTCTTTCAAATTATTGAAATAAAAAAAATCCTTCGATTCTTTAAAAATCACTTGAAACTTTTTTAAACTTTCGAAAACCTCTTGGTATCTTTCAAAATACTCTCTTGTAAATGCGTTGGAATCTTTTCAAATTCCTTAAATATTTATTTGAAATATTTTAAAATTACTTGAAAGTTGAAACTTTTTGAAGCGTTCGAAAATGCCTTGGAGTCTCCTAAAATACTCAAAAATATTTCAAATCCTCTGAAATCAATTGAATTACTGAAGTTAATTGAAAACTCCTTGAAATCTTTTAGAATAATCTAAAGATTTTCAAATTCTTGAAACTTTTTTTTAATTCCTTGAAACTTGACATTTTTTTCCGAAAATGCCTGGGAATCTTCTAAATTACTCTAGAATATTTCAAATCCTCTGAAATCAATTAAATTACTGAAATTAAATGAAAAATCCTTGGAATGTCAAAGAAAACTCTATGAGTTTTCAAATCCTCTGATTTTGTCGAAATTCCTTCAAATTGTTTAAATCTCTTGAAAATACCTTGGATTCTTTTGAAATACCCTAAAATATTTCTTATCTTTAAAAATTCCTTCAAATTATTGAAATAAATACAACATTCTTTGAAATCCTTCAAAATTCCCTTAAATATTTTAAGCTCTTTAAAATCTTTTAAAGTTCCTTGAAATTAGTGAGATCTCTTTAAAATGCCTTAGATTCTTTTAAAATACACTACATAATGCCCAATCCTTTAAAATTTCTTCAAATTATTGCAATAAAAAAAATTCCTTGGAATCTTCTGAAATTCTCTGAAATATTTTCCTAAAATATATATTCAGTTGAAATCTTTTAAAATCACTTGATATTTTTTAAATTCTCTGAAATCCAATTAAATTACTCAAATCAATTGAAAATTCCTTAGAATCTGTTAAGATACCCTAAAACATTAAATCAAATCCTTCAAAACCTTTCAAAATCCATTGAAATTATTTAAATCTCTTGAAAATGCCTTAGGTTCTTCCAAAACACCCTATAATATTTCCAATCCTTTGAAATTTCTTCAAATTATTGAAATAAATACAAAATTCCTTCAAATCTTCAAACATTTCCTAAAATCTTTGAAGTTCTTTGAAATGTTTAAAATCACTTGAAACTTTCTATAAAGCTTTCGAAAATGACTCATAATCTTTTAGAATCATCTGATATCAGTTAAATTACTGCAACCAACTGAAAATTCCTTTGAATCTTTTAAAATACTCTAAAAGCTTTCCAACCCTTAAATTTTTTGTTTAATTCCTTAAAATGTTGTAAAGCTTTCTAAAATGCTGTGAAATTTTTTTAAATACTCTAAAATATCTCAAATTTTCTGAAATCAATTAAATTACTGAAATAAATTGAAAATTCCTTGAAATTTTTGAAATACTCTAAAAGTTTTCAAATCCTCTAAAAAAATGTTAATCACCTTTAAATTATGTAAATATTTTGAAAATACCTTGCATTCTTTTGAAATTATCTAAAACTCTCCTAATCCGCTAAATTCCTTCGAAATTTTTAAAACAAATACCTAGAAAATTCCCTAAAATATTTCCAGTTCTTTTAAATCACTTTAAACTTTTTAGAACTTTTGAAAATTCCTTGCAATCTTTTAAAATTTCCTAAAGATTTAATTTAAATATTTTAAAATTACTCGAAACATTTTAAAGCTCCCGAAAATACTTTGTAATCTTTTAAGATACTCTAAAATATAAATGACTAAAATCACTTGAAAATTCCTTGAAATCTGTTAAAATATCCTCAAATATTTCAAATTCTTTAAAATCTTTTGGCATCTCAAATGCCTTGGATTCTTTTCAAATGCCCTAAAATATGCACAGTCCTTTAAGGTTCCATCAAATTATTACAATAAATAACAAATTCCTTGGAAGCTTCTGATATTCTTTCAAATATTTTCGCACAATATATATCAATTTTAAATCTTTTGAAATCAATTGAAAACTCCTTAAAATCTTAAAATATTTCAAATTTGAAGGTTGACCCAGAAACCTATTCCCTTAGAACGGCATTAAAATCCGAACCCAAAAGAACAAATATCAGGGTCTATGGCTTAACGTCTCTGTTTGTTAAATTTTTTAAGAAGAAAATTAGAAACACAATATCGTCAAGTCAATCTGTGCAAAAATTCTATTCTTGAACAAAAAGACTCAGAAACATTATGCAACCAAAAATCAGTTATTTTGAAAAAACGTATTCGAAAAGCTCAATATATGAAAAATAATTGCATAGAAAGGCCTCAAAATATGTTTCCAAACAACGTTTTAATCGGCTCATTAGAGACAAATATATATAACTAGAGGAAAAAAGAGGGAGAGAATTAGGAAAGAGACAACCAAGCCATCCTCACTCTCATTACCTTTCTCTTATTCC